>CM053029.1:336408444-336463307 GCA_028564925.1 Lithobates sylvaticus | reverse complement strand
TGGCTGGAAGACCGCCAAGGAGAGGCAGAGCGTGCAGAGGCAAGAACACAGGGCAGGCAGGCTCTGTTTCTAGAGACAACAGTGCTGGCCGTGGACGTGGTCGTGCATCGTCATCAGCACGTGGCCATGGGACACGCTTGTCTTTGTTTTCGGCAGCTGGACATGTGGAGCCGCATCATGCTGAAGGCTTGTAGAATGGATGACCAAGCCCTCCTCATCCTCCTCATCCTCTCTCACCCAGGCTCAGGGTACTAGCAGAGCAGCTGCCAACGCGTACTCAAATGGCATCATCAGCCACCCCTTCCCTAGACCACCATGTCCTCCTGAGGAGTCCCCCGAACTCTTTGAACACAGTGTTGGGTACATGCTCCGGAGGATGCCCAACGATTCGAAGGCTCAGATGATGATACCCAGCTTGAGGAAGTCAGTAGTGTGCGCACAGAGAGAGGGGATGCTGAAGGACAGCAATCTGGCAGTACTGTTCCACCAGGTTTGCTCTAGTGGTGAAGAGGGAAGGGGATGATGAGGTCACTGACTCCAAGTGGGTGCCTGAAGGGAGAGAGGATGCGGAGGAGGACGAGGAGGAGGATGCGGCGTCACATGTCCAACGAGGCAGGATGCCCCTGGAGGCCAGCTAGAGGCCAGCACAGCAACTGTACCACACCGCAGAGCTCCGCCTGTGCAGGGCGCTGCCTCTGCACGTTATCAGAAAAGTTCTTTGGTGTGGGCCTTTTTTGAGACGAGTGCATCAGATCGCACCACTGCTATTTGCAATTATTTGTCTCAAGCGTATCTCGCGTGGCCAAAACATCAGCCGCTTGGGCACCACAAGCATGAGCAGACATATGTCGACCTGCCATGCAGCTCGTTGGCAAGCACACATAAAAGACCCACACCAAAGAACAAAGCGGACCTCTCCTTGCTCCTCATCAGCTGGGATCTCCATCCCCACTATATCTTCAGTCCTCTCTGAAAGCAACTCTGAGAGGACTGAAGGTGTAGAATTAGGTGTGTCACAACAAGTACTTGCAGTACACGACGTCCGATTGTAGCAGGCAAATTTTCCTGCCCCAGCTGCTGGACCGTCGAAAGAAGTACACTCCCAGCCATCCACATGCCCAGCGGTTGAATGCTAGCTTGGCTAAATTGCTAGCACTTCAACTGCTGCTTTTCAGTTGGTAGACTCGGCCCCCTTTCGTGAGTTTGTTCAATGTGTGGTTCCTCAGTGGCAGGTTCCCAAACGCCACTTTTTCTCACGGAAGGCGATTCCGTCTCTCTACCGGCATGTGGAGGCAATGTCCATGCCTCGCTGGACAGGGTGGTCAGAAGTAAGGTGCATATTACCGCTGACTCATGGTCCAGCAGGCATGGACAGGGACGTTATCTTTCTTTCACGGCCCATTGGGTCACTCTATTGGCAGCTGGGAGGGATGC
The DNA here is from genome assembly GCA_028564925.1 of Lithobates sylvaticus. NCBI lineage: Eukaryota > Metazoa > Chordata > Amphibia > Anura > Ranidae > Lithobates > Lithobates sylvaticus. The sequence continues at coordinate 336,461,873 of CM053029.1, read as the reverse complement.
AGGACAAGGTGCAGTAGTGTTGGAGTTGTTCCGCCACCACGCCTCCAAAATGGTACTACTGCTACTGGTTGTGACACACCTCTCTCCTCCACCCCCTCCTCTTCTTCTTCCTCCAGTGCTCTGTCCTCGGAACCAGCGGTGCTCCGTAGGCTACAAGGGGCTACGCAAGTACGCAGGCAAAAAGATGCCATGCCGTGCTTGCGCTGGTGTGTTTGGGGGACAGAAGCCACACTGGGCCAGAGGTTCTGGCAGCTCGGCAGGGGCAGGCCGAGAGGTTGTTGACGCCACGCCAGCTTAAGCCAGGAATGGTCGTTTCTGACAATGGCACCTGTTCTCTCAGCCTATGCTGATGCTGAGTGACTGTCCTGTTATGTTCACTGACTATCCTCTTCCTCCTCTCAATGATCCATGCCACCAGCACCAATGCCTAAGGCACAATTTTTCAGACCCTGTATAACAGGGGCGTGTACTTACAATTTTTTAAAAAAATGCTTCGCAGCAGGTGTGACTGCTGTGCTCCAAGTACAGTATCTGTGAGGGGGTTGCAGTGTTGTGGCACCAGCACCAGTGCCTAAGGCACAATTTTTCAGCCCTTGTTGGGGCGTGTAATTACAATTTTTAGGCAATGCTTTGCAACAGGTCTCATTGCTGTGCTAAGAGTACAGTATCTGTGAGGGGTTGCAGTGTTGTGGCACCAGCACCAACGCCTAAGGCACAATTTTTCAGCCCCTGTTTAACAGGGGCGTGTAATTACAATTTTTTAAAAAGATGCTTCGCAAACAGGTGTGACTGCTGTGCTCCAAGTACAGTATCTGTGAGGGGTTGCAGTGTTGTGGCACCAGTGCCTAAGGCACAATTTTTCAGCCCTGTTGGGGCGTGTAATTACAATTTTTAGGCAATGCTTTGCAACAGGTCTCATTGCTGTGCTAAGAGTACAGTGTCTGTGAGGGGTTGCAGTGTTGTGGCACCAGCACCAATGCTAAGGCACAATTTTTCAGCCCCTGTTTAACAGGGGCGTGTAATTACAAATCTTGATCTAATAGTTACAGCAGGGCCCATTCCTGCGCCCACCAAGAGTAACTATGAAGGCCTACAGTCTTGTGGCAACACCGTCCACCACCACCACCAACGCCAAAGGCCCAATTTTTCAGGCCCTGTTCAACAGGTGCATGCAATTACAAATCTTGATCTAATAAACTCACAGCAGGGCCCATTCTGCGCCCACCAAGAGTAACTGTGAGGGCTTACAGTCTTGTGGCAACACCGTCCACCACCACCAAAGGCCCATTTTTCTGCCCGGTTCAACAGGTGCATGCAAGTACAAATCTTGATCTATTAACTCACAGCAGGGCCCATTCCTGTGCCCACCAGTCTTGTGGCTACACCAACATCTAATAGGGCAAATTTCTGCAGAGTATATACGGCAGGCCCTACTTTCAAACATCCAACTTACAAACAACTCCTACTTGCAAACGGAAAGAGAAAACAGGAAGTGAGAGGAAATCTACCCCTAGGAAGGGAAATTCTATCATGTTAGATTTAATTTGGGAAAAAAGGTATCTCCTCTCTACTGATGCTTTATCACCAATCCTTGTTTCAATTAAAACCCCACTTTTCCAAAAACATTTGTCATTGGGACGGAAAGTGAGGTGACATGTTCTGAACAGATGTGCAAAGACAGCAAATGTTACAGGGGTGATAACCCCTCCCTATGTTCTCCAAAAAGCTTAAAAATAGATTTTTCTGGGATGGAGCTACACTTCATAATGTACCTGTTCAGATTCTACTTAAGAACAAACCTACAGTCCGTGTCTTGTTTGCACCACCTATATACTGCTGTTCAGAGTATATAGGGTTGTAGGTATAGGGTTTTATTTTGGGTGAGGGGTCCCCCTTAATATCCATACAAGACCCAAAGGGGCTGGGGTGGGGGGGTGGGGTGATGGGGAAGCCATGCCATTTTTCTCAAGGATTTTCAGCCATATGGCGGCCAGGACAAGACATGACATTAAAGCCGCAAGTGGTTTTAATGGCTTCTTTTTTTCCTTTACAAATGTCATTTTGTGCAAGGACAGTTCTAAACACGGGAAACACATGCCACTTCACAGGCATACTTTAGACACCCCCAGGTACCATATTTAAAGGAAAATTTCACTTTTTTTTTTTCACTTTATGCATCATTAAAATGACTGCTCCCGAAAAAACGTTCGTTTTTAAAAGTTCTTTTTGCATTGATATATGTCCCTGGGGCAGGACCCGGGTCCCCAAACCTGTTTTATGACATTAACATGCATACTGGCCGTTGTAATTAGCAATTTTGATTTCGAACGTTCGCGTCCATTATAACGAATAGGGTTCAAAAATTCGCGCAAACTTTTGGTCCGTTCGAAGGTTCTGGTGCGAACCGAACCCGGGGGTGTTCGGCTCATCCCGATCCTTGACACTGTATCTACTGAATATAGATATTGGGAAAAAATATCCAAGTCAAACATTATGCTGTTGGAGTGTCTTAACCGCCCCAATATAGAAAAGAAACATATATATATATATATATCTTATATATATATATATATATATATATATCTTCCGAGAAAAATTTCTCCTCTCTTTTTCTTCTTATTATAACAATGTTATCTGTAGAGGAAGGGAAGCAAAGACCCTGACATTTAAAATAATTCAGTGTATCTTTCTTTTTCTTTCTTCTTGCTTCACCTTTTAAGATGCAGTGATCAATAAATGACACATATGTTATAGACTTATATTGTTGTTGGTAAAGTTAGAACTGATTGATCTATTTCACTTTATGCCAGTCAAACTTTTTTCACTGCACTTTATATTTGGTGACATTGAGATAACGTCTCCCTTGAAATAACTATCTCTTTTCTATGTCCTGTCTTGTTAATCGACACAATAATAACAATCTCCCTCTCTTTGAAAAAAGCCCATTCCTAACACAAAGCCAAAAAGAGCTGCACATAAAATTTTCACTTTTGCATCTTACATCTAAAAGAATTTAACCCAAGCTAATTTAGCTTGTCCCGATTCTAGTACATGCAAAAAACATGTTAAGGGAGGAACCATAACATCTCGCTGCACTATAAGGGAGAGACGGGAATCCTCCACGTCGAGTTGAAGCTACGTAACGCTACGTTGCGAAACGCGTTGACGTAAGCACGGACAGCGGGCCCTCACAGGGTAACTTCCATTCGGAAGAGCAGAGAACAATCTGGCAGTGGCAGACCTCCTTTAGAAAGTGGACCAGCTAAGCACTGCTTAAACTGCTTAAACTCTCACTGAATAACAGCATAACTAGCAGCACGTCCCAGGACAAGAATGTCTGGTAACTGAAATCACACTATGTGGAAGTGACAGCTATCATCACATTCCGTCAGCAGCAATGTGTAAGGATCTTTGAACCATCAACTCTTCACCTGCTGAATTAGCTGCAGCTGATCAACGCCCGCCCGGAGGTATCCAGGAGCGGTAATGAAAAACATAGGAACAAGTGAAATGCCAGTTACAGCTAAGCTATATTATATATCACAAAACATGTTTCCCATGTGACATCCAGCTGCATATTGCAGTGAGATCAAAAGAATAGCAATCTGTGTACATATACCAGGTTATAAGTTACAATGTATCTACCGCAGGCCTATATTGAACACATGTAGTGCAGTGAAAAGAGATAAAGCTACAAACCACTGAAAGGATTTATTGCTTGTAACAAGCGGAATTTTGTTAGTATACACACAAAAAGGACTATTACCAGGGCTCAAGTCCTGTGGGAACGCATGGGAACAGAGTTCCTGTACTTTTTCCACAACAGGAACTCAGTTCCCATTAGCCGTGTCCTGTAAGACTTTGAAGTATGCGAGCTGTGTGGCAGGGGCTCCACCAGCAGCCGCCGACACAGCTCGCAATAGTAAGGCCGCACACCTGACCATTCAGGCATTGCCAGTAGGGGGCCCCATGACAGCTTCTGCTTTGATCTACCTGTCAATCACAGCTAGCTGACAGGTAGATCAGGTCCCTGCTGCTAAGAGATTGTATTTAGTCAGACCTCTCGTGATGTGCTCCTCCCCGGTGGCCCATCCTGATTTTCTGTCTCCTCATCCCCCCCCCCCCCCAGTCTCCTGCATACTTGCTATGTGTGTCCCGCTGAATCCCCCCCCCCCCTCTATCTTAAGTGCCATATAATGAGAGAACCCAGAGGAGGAGCACAGCTATTCTGCTCACAGGACATGCAGGGAGAGAGGTGAGCTGAGGGAGGAACATCAGTTTTGGGTGGTAAGCTGAGCACAATACCTGGCAAAGTTTAATGCCAGGAGGGAAGTTTATGTGGAAATATGTGAAGGGTTGGAATAGCAGCGAGTGTGTGTTGGAGCCCTGCAGAGTTTGCAGCCCCCCCAAGCTAACCTACATCTCTTAAGCAGGAACACATCACTATCTCCCCAAGCATTTTGTCCAGATAATGTGCAGTTAATTTATGACCTTTCCGTTTAACCCTGTGTTATCCAAACTCTGTTCAATGAAAAGTGTAAACTCACCACATAAACACTCTATATACAAAATAAAATTCCCCAATAAAGATCAGAACATGATGTTCACATTTGCATGGAAGCACAATTGAATGCATGCTGATTATTCAGAGAATTACCGTATTTATGTTTCTTGATTGTTTTTTTTTTTTTTTATGTACTAACAGTTAAGTTTCCTACACACAATACGAAAATTGGATAAAAAATACCACTTTTGAAGCGTTCCTGCATATGAGCGTATCATTTTTTTTTTTTTTTGGTGGGCGGGTGGATCTTGGGTGGGAGTTCCCACACTTTTTCCCCCAGGACTTGACCCCTGACTATTACTATCACTTTCTGAGTATTTACTTTTGTATTAACAGCCTTTAAAGAAGCGTGCTTACTATGAGATTCTTTCTGGACTGAAAACATGTCACGTCTTTGATACAAATACTATGTTTCTAAGAAAATATGCATACAGTGAAACTGCTATTTATTGAGCTTGCAGAGGAACATGGATATAATTCCTATGAATCTTTCTATCTCGTTTGAAAATTTTTATTATGGTTTAACACATACATAACAAAGAGAGAACAAGTGAAACTTATGCAACAATAAAAATGATGCAGGTGAGCCATTGTACAGATAAATACAAAGCAACACAGCAGTTTGTCAAAGTAACTGTGAATGTCGTCTCAGTCAGCAGGTGTCCGTCCCTGCAGACCAAGATGTAACGGTCCATTGCAGCCCAGCATTCCGTGACAATGAGCCAGGGCTAGAAGAACCCTGAAAACCCCGTGCTCCCAGGAGCCCCAATTGGGATCCTGCTGCAGCCCAGGAGACGAGGACACAGAGCTATCCCATGCAAAATGAATCCTGGGTCAGTGTCAGAGCGGAAGTGGCGGTGTAATAGTCACCATAAAGTTACAGATTCATATAAAGTGGCAAGAGACTAACCAGTATGATAGCATGAAGGCGAATGTATTCGCCAAGAGAGGCGACAAAATAAATAAAAGGGGGAGAGAAAAACGTGTGAGGGGGGAGGAAAGAAGAAAGGAAGGTAATGCCAAACTCATTCACTAGTGCCTCGGGAGTTCATAGCTCCCGGGGGTACGCCAGGAATGAGTGAGATATCACAAAGGGTCGCCCAAGGTTCCCAAACGTCCCTGAATTGCTCAGTTTTGTCATTGAGTTTAGCAACAATTTGTTCCTGCACCATGACCCATGTAACCTTTCTTTTAAACATCCGAAAAGAGATGGTATGTGTCTTCCAGGCCTTAGCGATAGTCATTTTAGCACCTAGGCATAAGAACAATGACAACATCTGGGAGGTTTTGGATAGCTTCGGGATCTGAAAATTAAATAATGCCCACCGAGGATGTGGTACAACAGTAGTGCCCGTCAGTGAGCTAATAGTGCGGAAAACTTTTTGCCAAAATGATCGTATGCGGGGACAAGTCCACCAAATATGAATCATTGAGCCCTCCAGTCCGCAACCTCGGAAACATACCGGTGATGTGCCTGGGAATATAGTCGCTAGCCTGGAAGGAACATAGTACCATCGTGTTAGAACTTTTAGTCCGGCTTCGATAAGGGAGATATTAAGAATACCTTTGAATGCTCTCGTTGAGGCGCGATACCACGTCATAGTGTCCCAAGACTCGTCCATGTCGTGCTCCCAGGCTCGGGCGTAAGAGGGTTTGGATTGTTTAGTCATAAGTGCCATATAAATCAGTGAAATGCCTCCCTTCTGATCCTCCGTAGTGATACACCAGCGCTCAAAAGGAGTAATATCGGGGGGTAGGGGTTTGTTGTTCCAGATGGAGTGTATAAAGTGGGAGATCTGTGCATGTCTAAAAAGTTCTGAGTCAGGTAAATCCAATTTCTTCTTATAGTGTGTCAGTGAGAGCGGTCCTGCAGGGGAAAAAAAGTGTCCAATACGATAGAGGCCTTTGTCGGTCCACCATTTAAATGCTTCAATGTTCATTCCAGGGGGAAAGTCAGGATTATGAAATATGTGTTTTAGGGGGCTCAGTGGGGAAATTAGGGCGCTACGGGAGAAAAGTTTGGAGCTAAGTGCTATGGAGTGAGAGAGAGTGGGTGCCATTATTGCTGGTCTGTCTTTCGGCCCACAGCCTAAAAGGAAATCTATCGTGTTCAATGGGACAGATTGTCGTTCCATAGCAAGCCAATCTGGTTTGTTATGACTCGAGTAGGCTAAGGATATTTGTGCTAGTCTAGCCGCCTGATAATATCCCCACAAGTTGGGTAGTCCCAAACCCCCTTGTGTCTTTAATCTATAGAGCGTAATAGAAGGACATCTGTAACCTTTATTACCCCAAATAAAACGTAATATATCCGACTGCATTTTAGTAAGAAAGCGTTTGGGTATCGGGATTGGTAGAGAGCGGAAAAGATACAGGAGCTTTGGTAGCAGTGTCATTTTGACCGCATGAATTCTGCCCAGCCAGGATAGAGCACATCTAGACCACCTCTCCATGTCCTGTTTACATTTCTGTACCATGGGGGGATAATTTGCTTGGAATAAACCGTCAATACTTGAGGTAAGCTTGATACCCAAATATGGGATCTGGCGAGGTGCCCAAGCAAAAGAGAAATTGTCCGTGAGCTGTTTGAGAAGATCCGGAGGGAGAGTTATGTTCAAGGCCAGTGATTTGTCCATGTTAACCCGTAGACCTGAAATCCCACTGAATTCACGAAGAGTCCGAAGGATCACTGGTATTGAAGTCAGGGGGGAAGTGACAAAGAGGAGAAGGTCATCTGCATATAGTGCACATTTGTGCTCCCGGGGGCCACAATTAACCCCTTTAATGTCGGGGTTTGTTCTCAGAGCGATGGCTAAAGTTTCGATAGCTATTGCGAACAAAAGCGGCGACAGTGGGCACCCTTGTCTGGTCCCCCTGCCTATAGGGAAGGACTCCGAATATCTGCCCAAAAGGCGAACCTGCGCCGTAGGAGCGGAATAAAGGGAATCAATCAGATTAAGAAAATATTTGCCACAACCCCAGCGCCTTAGGATATCAGATAGGTATGCCCAATCTATTGAATCAAACGCCTTGTGCAGGTCAATTGAAAGTAAAAAGCCCTTTTGTGCGGGACCCCCATCCCAGTGAGAATTTAGCAGAGAAATAATGTCAATCGCTCGCCTGATCTGGTCCGGGCCTTGTCTCCCAGGGATGAAGCCTACCTGATCCTTGTGAACATATGACGAAATAAAGCTGGAGAGTCTGTCGGCCAGAATCTTAGTCATTATTTTGATATCATTGTTAATAAGAGATATCGGGCGGTAATTACCTACCACACTAGTATCCTTATCCGGTTTCGGTATGACTGAAATGTAAGCCGAGTTCAAGTCCGGATTCAGAGTGGCTCCATCCCTGAGAGAGTTGAACAGTCTAGTTAAATGGGGTACTAAGCAGTGTCCAAATTTCTTATAATAACCCGTGGAGAGGCCATCCGGACCCGGTGAGGAGCCCAGCTTAAGGCGTTTAATAGTGTCCAGGACTTCCTTGTGGGTGAACGGGCTCTCCAGGAGTTCAGCATGTGCTTTTTCTAGGGAGGGCAATGGGAGGTTATTGAGGAAATTATCCCCCAGAGCGGTGGAGGAACTAGGGCTACGTTTGTAAAGATCTGCATAAAATTGTTTAAAGGTGTCCATTATCTTGCTAGGATTCTGTGAAAGTTCCCCAGAGGTCACTTTTAGTTTGGGGAATGCCTGTGTGCGTAGTTTAGGGGAAAGTTTAGCCGCCAGTCTGGAACCCATCCTATCCTTCTGTGCGTAAAATTTGGCCCCAGTCCATTTAAGGTGTTGGGCAGCCGATGTAGTCAATGACATGTTTAGGTGGGCCCGTGCTGAATCTAATTTTGCTAGCGAGTTAGCATTGGGGTTACGTTTATGCTCCTTAGATAATCTACCGAATTCCTCCGTAAGTTTCACTGTATCAGCCCTATGTTCTGCCCTGAGTTTAGAGGATAATTGAATCAGTTTACCCCTTATAACAGTTTTGTGAGCTGCCCAAATGGTAACAGGAGATATCCCTTCTGTCGAGTTTAAAGTAAAGTATTCTTGTATAGCGTTTTCCAGTAACGTACATTGTATAGGGTCATTCAATAGGGTTTCCCGTAAGCGCCAACGCGGTCGGCTGTCCGTTCCCGCTGGTTTACATGTCAAAAGTGAAACAATGGAGTGGTCCGAAAGAGGCGTGTCAATGATCTTGGAGTATTTAATGAGAGGGAGTGTAGTGGCACGGGTGAAGATGTGGTCTATCCTGGCATAGGAGTTGTGGGGAACCGAGAAATGTGTGTAGTCCCTTACATGTGGGTTGGCTTCCCGCCAGATATCGATCAGGTCCGCCTCGTTGAGCATTTTGGCAATTTTGACACTCTGCTTAGTAGGGCGTTTGGGTTTGGACTTTCCGTCAGCAAACTTGTCCAAAGAGAAGTCAAAGGCTATATTCGTGTCCCCACCCAGGAAAACCGTCCCCTTAAGATGCGCATGTAATTTAGTAAGCAGAGATTCTAAGAAGGATTTTTGACCCTTATTTGGCGCATAATAGGACACAAATGTATAGAGTTCCCCATCTATAAGGCCGGAGACTAGTACATAGCATCCCTGAGGATCAACAATAGTGTCCGTGAGGGAGAGGTTTACGTGTTTAGCAAAACAAATCGCCACCCCTTTAGTTTTGTTCTCAGCCGAAGCTAAAAAAAATTGTGTAAAGCGTTGATGTAAAAAAGAGGGTTTAAATGTAGAGGGGAAGTGTGTCTCCTGAAGCAGGAGGACGTCAGCATGCAATGAGTGATAAAATTGGAAGATTTTCCTACGCTTGATCGGGGAGTTGAGACCTTGCGTGTTGTGAGAGATGATTTTAAGGGTAGTTGACAAGGTAGGTGTATCAGGCATAGATCAGAAGGGGGTGGTCTATACAGACATTTTGTGACTTACCCTGCCAGCGTAGGAGAGGAGACCTAGTATAGCCCTCGGAGCATATAGAGAAGTACCTGGAACCTGGGAACGACGACTGGAAGAGACTGTGAGATCCACGAACTCCGCCTAAAGTACCCGGGAAAAGCGAGGGAAAAGAGATGAAAGGGAAAAGGAGGGAAGTAAGAAAAACATAAAAATTAGTAACAAGCTGGTGTGATATTACAACATTAGACTCAAAACATAATAAAACAGAGGGGTCCCCTGACCCCTTCCCAACCCCAAGTCGGTTTGGATACTCCAAACCCACTCTAAACCCTGTGGTACCGGATTTTCCTAGCAAGGAAAATCCGGAGGAGGATTCAGGTATGCCAAATGGGCTCCTGATCCAATTGAGGCGCACTGGGTCCACCACAGCCCTCCCACCTCAACTCAGTAGTATCTAAGGGGTCCAAGAAGTCCCTTTATGAACAATTGCCAGAGCGCTCCCAGGGGGAGTGAGCTCCATTATCACCTAAAAAATACCTCATGTGTCAGAGTCACACCGTGCGACTCGCTTTGGTCTGGCTGTCCCGCAGCCCCCCCACAGGTGAAGGAGCCTGTGAGCGAGCCAGATTCCAAAGAATAAAAAATATATATATAAAAAGTAGAAGAAGTAAAAAAGGGAATAACTAGAACATATAATAAGCTCCTATATCCCGGCAAGTCCCCCAGAGTGACCCTGAGTGTACCTGAACCCGGGTAGATTAAAGTGTATCCAAAGAAATACAATAAACTTAGTAAAACATAGTTTCAGCCTAGAACTAGAAAAATGCCCTATGACCAGGCAGGCTACTACATGAGTGATAAAGAAAAAAAAAAAAAAAAAAAAAGTTTAACATGCCCTCAGTGGAGGGGGGACCAAGTTACAATGCGTAAAGCATGGAAGCAGGCAGCGCTCTGAAAATATATATTAAAAACAAGAAAAAGTCAGTATGCATTGGAGCTGAACCACGAACAAAGGCAGTTTTTACTGCAGGGGAAGGTGGACCCCTCAAATCCTCCCTCTATAAGGAAGAGGGGAAGAAGAGAGAGTCCTAACCAGTCCTTCGCCCTAAGTAATGCCCCAAAACCTGGGGAGAAGGTATGAAGAACATATGGAGGAGGAAGGAGATTGTTCAAGGCGGTACGTTTTCCTTAGTGCGTTTGGGACCTTGCTTCATCCAGAATCTTTGCAAAGGGCTCGCTGGCGGGGGTCTCTTAGATGAGGAGGGGGGTCCTCTGACGGGCGGAGCAGGTGCAGGTTCCAGCTGAATCAGGCCAAGATGAGTGAGGAGACGCTCGCCTTCTTGGAAAGAGGAGAAGCAGAAACTTTTGTTTTTGTAGGAAAAGTTCAGGCGAAGCGGGAAAGACCATCTGTATGCTATTTCTTTATCTAGTAATACCTGCAGCAACGGTTTGAAAGATCGCCTCTTTTGTACTGTGTAAGGGAAAGGTCAGCGAAGATCTGAATCTTGTGCCCAAGTAAAGTGAGATTATCTGAGTATCGTGCTTTTCTCATAACTTCTCCTTTGACTGAGTAATGATGTGGTTTGACAATAATATCTCGGGGCAGTCCGTCAGAGCGGGGAGCCTGCAGCGCTCTGTGAGCTCTATCAAGCTCTAAACGGTGATCAGTGATGCCAGGTATAAGGCCTTTAATCAAGGATTTAACCGCTTTATCCACGTCTTTTTCAGATTCCGGGAGCCCCCTTAATCGAAAGTTATATCGTCTCGACCTATTCTCGAGGTCATCGATTTTGGCGAATGCCGTTTCCAATTGATCTTGTACTTCTTGCAGTCTGGCAGAGTTCTGGTTAATCTGAGCCACTGCTTGGTCAGACTTCTGTTCTATGGTGTCTATCCTCATCCCTATTTGCTGCAGGTCAGCGTGTAAAGATGCCTGTATAGATGTAGTGATTTGAGCAGCGTTCAGGGCCAGACTTTTAGATAACATTCGGGAAAAAGCTGCCATCATAGATGGGAAGTCAGTGGGGGTAGGTATGTCCTCCTGTGCTTCACTGACTGTGAGCAACATGCCTGTGTGAGGGTCCATCTGTGGGGTTGTGGGGTAGCCTGGGCATAATCCCCCTAGCAGGGATTCCGTAGATGAGGGAGAACTGACTGCCTGCAGGGGGGGGGGAATTCAGTACCTGAATATAGATGCCCATCCTGGTCCTGGTCAGCAATGGATTGTAGTATCTCCTCAGAGGCCTGCGGGCCTCGTGTGGCTGACGCCATCTTAGCATAACTGAGGGGGCCGGGGACGGCCATCATCTGGCTCACTGGAGCCCTCCTGGGCAGCTGTAAAGTATGTGCTGGGTCCCTGTGGTGTCCCCCTATACGGATGGCACAAAGAGCGGGGTATTTGAGCTTTCTGGCAGCTCCGGTGTGCAGTGACAGTCTGTGGAGGAGCGGGGCTTCAGACGCCGGCGGCCATTTTGGATCTTCTGAGGGGGCCGGGAACGGCCGGTATATGGCCCGACGGAGCCCTCCTGGGCCGCGGTATGTATACCGCTGGGTTCCTGGGGTGTTCCCCTGTATGGATGGCTCGAATTATGCGGAATTCGAGCCCACTGTTAGCTCCGGTGGGCAGCGGCGGGCTGAGGTGGAGCGGAGCTTCAGATGACGGCGGAATGCATGCGCACTCCCGAATCTTTCTATCTCATACCAGCTTCAAGTTATTTAGTATGAACTGTTGCAAATCCACTAAGAATTTTATTATTACCGATCCATTTAGGTAGTCTGCTTGACAGTCAGAATTCTCTGATAATTTAATCTATTAACTGGAAACCTTTCATGCTATAGATCTCCGCTACCCTAGGGACCACACATATGTCGATCTCCTGTCATTATACTATTTGTAATTGTTGCAGCATATAATTATATGCATGATGGCACAATGACATACGTGTGGCTACAGAGGCACCTTGTCCGTTTATTGTTGTATGTATGTTATATGTTTGTCTTTTGTGTAATTTGTTCTTGTGAAATTTGATAATAATTTTGGGGTAACGTAGACATGTATGTTGGCACCTAGGATTGACTTCTAGTAAAGCCATTCGGGCTGGGTCAATTTTATATGTACACACTTTTTTGTAACTTAATAAACTTTTTGGATTTATACATTTTCCAATATCTTATTTGTCCGCTATAGCCATAGTAGCCATCTTTGCCATTTGGGGACGCCCTCCTTTTCTTAGTGATGCCATAAATGGGAAAAAAAAAACTTTTTAGACTAAGGGGACCACCCATGCACTATATTTAAAGGATTTTTTTATTTTTATGTTTTCACTTTAAGCATCAATAAAATCACTGCTCCCTTTTTTTTTTTTAATTGTTTGTCCTACAGACTTTAATAGGGTTCGTAGTTCAGGTCCAAACTTTTGCGATGTTCGAGAGTCCTGGCGCAAACCGGGGGGGGTTTCGGCCCAACTCTATTGGCCAGCAAACATAATAGGTATTCTATCTTGCCTTGCCAACCCAACAGAAAAATGTATGGGTGGGAAAACACAGCCTTGCCATCCATGCTTTTTACTGGAGTTGGACGAACAGTTCGAGCCGAGTAAAAGTTTGGCCCAAAAATCGTCTGTTCGCCCATTCAGCAAACACCCAAATTTGCGCGTCGCTTGACGGGACAGTCGCCCACCATGCGCCCCACAATGTACTGCTATCTGCATTGTGCATTCTAAGCCCTGATTGGGCAAAGCTTTGCCCAATCAGGGCACAGTGAATAGCACCACCAGACCTAAAAAAAGAAAAAATTCTCTGCCCTCGATGATGGCTAATTGACAAATGCCTGCTCTACCATTTGACAGTTCTTAAATATATAAGGGGACGTCACTGACCCAACATGCAGCAGACACCAGACCCCCACAACCACAGCCCAGGGTTGTCAGAAAGAGTCCCTTGTCCCCATTAACGTGGTTTTCTTAATTTCTGTTACAAAATCCTGCAAATAAATAATCGTTCTTCATAAATTTAGGCCAAAATTGAATCTGCTACAATAGTTTGGTACAAATAACCCAAATCAGTGTATATTTTTTAGTCTGTGTGAAAGCTATAGAGTCTACAAGCTATGGTACATATCATTGAAAATTTATCAATCCTGTTGTACTGACTGACTATCTAATTTCTTAAAACTAGAAAGCCGTGACCAAGAGCCAGAAGAAGGATGCCAAGAAGCAGAGGAAGAGCAAGAAGCAGAATTATGCTGTCTCTGTGTTCAATGTGCTCAAGCAGGTCAACCCTGACACTGGCATCTAATCCAAGGCCATGGACATCATGAACTCCTTAGTCAATGACATCACCGGCGAAGCTTCCCGACTGGCTCATTACAACAACCGCCGCATCATCAACTCCCAGGATATGCAGACCTCCATCCGCCGCCTCCTGCCCAGAGGAGTAGTCTAATTTCCTGACTACTTATCACACTTTTGAAGGCCCTAGAGAACCAGTACAATGGAAACACCCACAAAAGGACCACACTTTTGAAAATAAACACCCCAACATATGTTCTATGAGGCATAATGATTCTTTTGAACATGTCATTTTTTTCCACAAGTTTTTGGAAAATATGAAAATAAAACGAAAAAGTGTTTTTTTTCCACACAAGTTGTCAATTTATAAGATATTTCTAACACATAGCATGGACATACAAATAATTACACCCCAAAATACAGTATATTCTGTTACTCCTCCTGAGTATGGCAATACCACGTGTGAGAATGTTTCCCAGTCTAGCCAAACAAAGGGTAAATAAAAGATTGAGCAGCTGTTCTCAGAGGAGAGCATTGGTCCAGGAAGCAACAGCCAAAGGAATTGTCCAGGCAGCAGGCAGGAATATGGTCCATAAACAGGCCAGGGTAAGTACAAGCAGCAGACAGAGATATTCTCAGCACAGCCAAAGTATTGGTCCAGGCAGCAGGCAGGAACATCAGGCTTAGGGCCTCGGTCAGGTATAACCTGGGCACAGGGGTAGCATCTTCTTCCCACCCAAATCTCTTTGAAGCCTTTGGACTCAAGACTCTGATCCAGGTTATTACAAAACCTGGAAAAAAACAAAAACGTCTCTACTTGGAACACTACTCGGAAGCCCCTCACATATGAGACCCCCCTGTATTATCTTGAATCCCACTACTACAATAGCATGGCAAAAGATGGCAAAAGATCAGTCCAAGGGGCAGGCAAAAAACATGGTTGATAACAGTCCGAGGTCAGTTCAGGTGTAAGGCAGAAACATGGTTCATAAACAATTCAGATGGCAGGCAGAGACATTGTCATTAAACAGGCCAGGGTCAGTAATTATGGAAGGCAGAGGCATGATCAGTCGAGACAGCAGGAAAATAATCAGCACAGGTATTAGAAATGGGAAAATAGCTGGAAAACAATCCTTTGAATGTGGGTTGCTCATTATTGCTCTGCAGAAAAGAAGAAATGGAAAAAACTGTGGTGTAACAAGTAATAAGAGAATTAAACCTAAAACAAAAAAAAATCTTCCAGCTGTAAGCTCTGAAATTTGTGATCCCAAATATAAAAGCAAATGTTAATGAAGTGCAGCACTAATTTAATGAAGTGCAGCACTAATATTTAGAACCAGAATTTAATTACAATTATAAATATTATTTCCAAAACCCACCAACTTCTCAAACAATTAAGGTTTAAAAAGATTCTATGTGAGGATACCACACATACTGTACATAAAATATTTTTTAATTTTTTTTAAGCTATTCCATGAAAGTAGCCCTCATACAGAGCAATTGATAACCAATTGATTGTGTCACCACATAGTGCCCATAAAAAAAATCCACATAAACAAGTGTCACTCCAATCTTCAATCTGTGAACAACCATGCAAAAGCTGTAATAGTGCTTAAAATGGAATCCGAGTTCCACTTCCTTTTCTTAGAGTAAAAGTCTCTAGTTTCTGTAAAACCTGTAATTTATTCTGGGCTCCATATAGTGTCCAAATGTAATACTGCAGGCAGGACAAGCATGTCCGGCTGGCGAAGAAGATGGCCGCTTAACCTGAGAGCTCCTGTAGTCTCACGCTCTCAGCAACACTCCAGAGCCATCAGGAAGAGGATTCCCACTCACTGGAGTTGATCGCTACACTCACTGGGCGCCCAGGTGACATGTCCAAAAGGAGAAAGCCATCCAAGCCACCCCAGCGCCTGATGGATTTCTACCCAGCGGCAGGACTGAAAGGTGGGCAAGATGGTACTGGTCCCAGCTCCGGCAGCCCACTCCCAATTTGGCCCTATAGGCAATAGGCAAACATGGGGCAGAGAGCCAGATTGATGTAGGTGAGTTTTCTGCCCCTGCAACTCCCACCACCCGCAGCCCAGCAAAATCCAGGCAGTGCAGGGAGGAAGATGGGCACTCTCCTAGATGGCACCATGCTCCCCCCTCAGGCTCCACACAGAGCACACAGGATGAGTCCTCCATTGACACATTCTCTGCTATAGATCAGCTGATCTCAGAGCACACAATGAAAAACATGCTTCTCTTCCTGAGGAGATCACTGGTCAACTTTTCTGACATGTTTGCCTCACTAAATAAGACAGTTCATGCTCACAAGATCCACCATTTAGAGTAAAACATTTTGAATCTTTACACCACGTACAATGACCTAGTTGATGCTTATACTGATCAAGAGAATGAGCTTCAATGCTTACAGAATAAAATTGCCGAAATGGGACACAGATGGCAAAAAAAATCTGACCGGGGTTTTGCCTATAGTTCTACTTTAAATGTTTGCATACGCATTGAACAGAATGAAACACAAATACTATGATCATTTGTTTAACAAGGTTTGCCAGACAATACATATTCTTCATATATTAGTTAATTGCATGGTTCATTAACCCCTTCCCATGACACTGCTGCGCGAGCCATCGTAGCTGTACGTCGGCTCTTTAAGATGCTGTAGCAGGCGGCACACGCACCTGCAGCATGTCCCCGGAGCCGACACACGTGCCCGGCGGGCACAATGACCAGGAGGCACCCGCGTTTGCTCGTGACACAGCGAGAACCGGAATCTGTGTTTGTAAACACACAAATCCCGGTTCTGTCAGGGGAGAGGAGGGAAAATTAGTGTAGCACTAAATATTAATATTAGTGTAAAGATATAGCTAAACACACAAGATGAAAACAATACTCAATAAATATATATAAGTTAGTAAATATAAAAAATTGTGGAGAGTGTTTGTTAGTCCAAACTAGGGATGAGCTTGGAGTTCGAGTCGAACTCATGTTCGACTCGAACATTGCCTGTTCGCCTGTTCAGCGCGAACAATTTGGGGTGTTTGCCGCAAATTCTAAAAGCCGTGAGCACCCTGTAAAAGTCTATAGGAGAAATCTCAAGTGCTAATTTTAAAAGCCTATATGCAAGTTATTGTCATAAAAAGTGTTTGGGGACCAGGGGACATGTATCAATGCAAATATTTTTTTTTAAAAACTGCAGTTTTTTCAGGGGCAGTGATTTTAATAATGCTTAAAGTGAAACAATAAAAGTGTAATATTCCTTTAAATTTCGTACCTGGGGGGGGGGTGTCTATAGTATGCCTGTTTGCCATGCTTAGAACTGTCCCTGCACAAAGTGTCATTTTTGCAGGGAAAAAAAGCTATTTAAAATCACTCGCGGCTAATGAATTGTCGGCTCCCGTAATACAGAGAACAGTCATTCATTGAAAGTCTTTGATAAAAAAAAAAAGTCATTGATAAAAAAAAAAAAAGCGTGGGGTCCCCCCAAATTCAATTACCAGGCCCTTCAGGTCTGCTATGGATATTAAAAGGAAACCCGCTTAAAATTTAAAAAAAAAAATGGCGTGGGGGTCCCCTTAAATATCCATACCAAACCCTTCAGGTCTGGGATGGATTTTAAGGGGAACCCCAGCCAAAAAAAATGGCGTGGGGTCCCCCTCAAAATCCACACCAGACCCTTATCCGACCACGCAACCTGGCAGGCCGCAGGAAAAGAGGGGGGGGCGATAGCGCCCCCCCTCCTGAACCGTACCAGGCCACATGCCCTCAACATTGGGAGGGTGCTTTGGGGGTCTGTGACCCCCCAAAGCACCTTGTCCCCATGTTGATGAGGACAAGGGCCTCATCCCCACAACCCTGGCCATTGGTTGTGGGGGCCTGCGGGCGGGGGGCTTATCGGAATCTGGAAGCCCCCTTTAACAAGGGGCCCCCCCGCCCCCCCTGTGTGAAATGGTAAGGGGGTACAAAAGTACCAAAAATGGTAAAAATGACAGGAGACGTTCTTTGACAATTCCTTTATTAAAATCGTCTTTCATCTTCTTTCTTCTGGTCTTCCTTCTTCCTTTTTTCATCCTTCGGTTTCTTCATCTTCTTCTTCCATCTTCTTCCATCTTCTTCTTCCTCCAATCCGCTTCTTCTTGCTCTGGTCTTCTCGTCCTTCTCGTCCGGCATCTTCTTCCACGGCGTTGGCGTCTGTTCTTCTGTGTCGGGACGCTCTGCGCAATGGGAGGCTCCCGCTGTGTGAGGCTTTGCTCCGTCTGACAGTTCTTTTATGAGGGCGGGGCAACCTGGCGACCCCGCCCCCTCTGACGCACGGGGACGTCATGGGGAATCTTGCTGTTTAATCCCAGGCCTCCCAACAAGGACGATAAAGGAGCCCTGAGATTAAATGGCGCAAACTTCATCAGCTTGGAGCGCAGAGCAGACGTAAAGGGTTCCATGTACCATAGAGAAAACAAATGCCTACTGATGACATCATGTATCAAATACCTAATTATAGAAAAATGTTTGCCATCTAACCTCTAAAGTACATTAGCAAAAAAAGAAAGAGGTAGTCACTAAAGATAAGTGACCAAAAAATGAGGCTCCCAGATAGACAAATCATTAAAGTTAATAGTAAACACTTTTATTTGAACAATGCAAAAATGTGCAGCATAATAATAATGGGCAGGGTCTACACATCACTAACCTGGGTTAGTAGTAGTAAAACATAGTTTGCTGAATAGTGGATACAGTCAACATAAACACTGACAAAAAGGAGAAAAAGACATATAAAACATGTATTACAACAAGTAACAAAAAACGTGTCGGGACGCCGGTAAAGTCAGTGGCAGTTCAAATTGGCGTGAGAATATGCGCCAATACATCTGGATTGGGTCAAAAGTGGAACTGTCACTGAATTCCCCGGGGGCTCGAGCCAAAGTATAGGGATTGGGTAAGGGAACTAACTATAGAGCACATAAGCTGTGGATAAAATAGTAACGGTGTGGCCAAATATTGAGGTGCACTAAGTTGCTATGTGGCAATTTGTTCCACCTTGTGCAGGAGAAGACTGTATGCTAGCATCCTATAAATCCAATAATTGGATGGTTGTCTATCAATATTGAATAAACTTGGTTGTCTTGAGACAATGTAGCAAGGTCAGCTTTGTTTAGTTGCTTCCATAATAGTGTTGAAAACATAGAACAGTCCAACAACAAAATCCCAGTTGCATAGGTAAGGGTTAATAGTAACAGTGTACTCACAGAGGCCGGTTTATTCGTCTGAAGCTGCTGGTCTGCAGTCAATATATGTAACATATATATATTGTCATTTATAATATATTTGCCCATTTCAATAAACCTACTTGGTTTGTTTTGACCTGCACCATCCGGAGCCCCTTTATTTTTCTCTTTTCATATCCACACCACAAGCCCCCCTTTTATACCCCTCCTTGGATATATCCTGTCCGGAGCACCCGTTCCTTTGGAGTCTGGAAACGATGATACCAGGACCCACCATCAGGAGTTTCCGCCCCTTGGAGTTCGGAGATGGAGAAGTGGGGACCCCTCATCAGGACCCATCTGACCCACACTCACATACCTGATCAGGATTCATCAGGTTTCAAGCCTTACTGATCCACTGTCGTACGACATGTGCGTCCAACTCCTTCGGTAAGAGTACCCATCTTTTACTTATGATAAAGTGAGCGTTGATGTGACTTCAGACTACGGTTCATCCGTGCTGCTTCCACTGCTCCATATAGTCCCACTTTTGGTTCTGACGTCATTCCATAAGAACAGCTTCTCATTTACATCCATATGCATGTGGATCACCTCACTGGACATTTATAGAATTTTACCTTTATAGTTTTGACTAGGGGTGAGCCGAACACCCCCCTGTTCGGTTCGCACCAGAACCTGCGAACAGACCCAAAACTCGTGTGAACTTTAGAACCCTATTAAAGTCTATGGGACTCGAACGTTCAAAATCAAAAGTGCTAATTTTAAAGGCTTATATGCAAGTTATTGTCATAAAAAGTGTTTGGGGACCTGGGTCCTGCCCCAGGGGACATGTATCTATGCAAACATTTTTTTTAAAAACGGCCGTTTTTTCAGGAGCAGTGATTTTTATAATGCTTAATGTGAAAAGTGTAATCTTCCTTTAAATTTCGTACCTGGGGGGTGTCTATAGTATGTCTGTGCCCTTCACATGCGCATGTTTTCCGTGCTTAGAACTGTCCCTGCACAAAGTGTCATTTTTGCAGGAAAAAAAAGCTATTTAAAATCACTCGCGGCTAATGAATTATCGGCTCCCGTAATACAGAGAACAGTCATTCATTGAAAGTCATTGATAAAAAAAAAAGTCATTGATAAAAAAAAAAAAGCGTGGGGGTCCCCCCAAATTCAATTACCAGGCCCTTCAGGTCTGCTATGGATATTAAAAGGAACCCCGCTTAAAATTTAAAAAAAAAATGGCGTGGGGTCCCCCTAAATATCCATACCAAACCCTTCAGGTCTGGGATGGATTTTAAGGGGAACCCCAGCCAAAAAAATGGCGTGGGGTCCCCTCAAAATCCATACCAGACCCTTATCCGACCACGCAACCTGGCAGGCCGCAGGAAAAGAGGGGGGGCGATAGCGCCCCCCTCCTGAACCGTACCAGGCCACATGCCCTCAACATTGGGAGGGTGCTTTGGGGGTCTGTGACCCCCCAAAGCACCTTGTCCCCATGTTGATGAGGACAAGGGCCTCATCCCCACAACCCTGGCCATTGGTTGTGGGGGTCTGCGGGCGGGGGGCTTATCGGAATCTGGAAGCCCCCTTTAACAAGGGGACCCCCAGATTCCACCCCCCTGTGTGAAATGGTAAGGGGGTACAAAAGTACCCCTACCATTTCACAAAAAAAAGTGACAAAAATGGTAAAAATGACAGGAGACGGTCTTTGACAATTCCTTTATTAAAATCTTCTTTCATCTTCTTTCTTCTGGTCTTCTTTCTTCCTTTTTTCATCCTTCGGTTTCTTCATCTTCTTCTTCCATCTTCTTCCATCTTCTTCTTCCTCCAATCCGCTTCTTCTTGCTCTGGTCTTCTCGTCCTTCTCGTCCGGCATCTTCTTCCACGGCGTTGGCGTCTGTTCTTCTGTGTCGGGCCGCTCTGCGCAATGGGAGGCTCCCGCTGTGTGAGGCTTTGCTCCGTCTGACAGTTCTTTTATAAAGGAGGGCGGGGCAACCTGGCAACCCCGCCCCCTCTGACGCACAGGGACGTCATGGGGACTTCCCTATGGCTTTCCCTGTGCGTCAGAGGGGGGTGGGGTCGCCGTCCCTGAAGGGTCTGGGATGGATATTTAGGGGGACCCCCACATTATTTTTTTTTAATTTGAAGCGGGGTTCCTCTTAATATCCATAGCAGACCTGAATGGCATGGTAATTGAATTTGGGGGGACCCCCACGCTTTTTTTTAAAAAAATTTTTTTTTATCAATGACTTTTTTTTTATCAATGACTTTCAATGAATGACTGTTCTCTGTGTTACGGGAGCTGACAATTCATTAGCCGTGAGTGATTTTAAATAGCTTTTTTTCCTGCAAAAATGACACTTTGTGCAGGGACAGTTCTAAGCACGGAAAACATGCGCATGTGAAGGGCACAGACATACTATAGACACCCCCCCAGGTACGAAATTTAAAGGAAGATTACACTTTTCACATTAAGCATTATAAAAATCACTGCTCCTTAAAAAACGGCCGTTTTTAAAAAAAATGTTTGCATAGATACATGTCCCCTGGGGCAGGACCCAGGTCCCCAAACACTTTTTATGACAATAACTTGCATATAAGCCTTTAAAATTAGCACTTTTGATTTTGAACGTTCGAGTCCCATAGACTTTAATAGGGTTCTAAAGTTCACACGAGTTTTAGGTCTGTTCGCAGGTTCTGGTGCGAACCGAACAGGGGGGTGTTCGGCTCATCCCTAGTCAAAACTATAAAGGTAAAATTCTATAAATGTCCAATGAGGTGATCCACATGCATATGGATGTAAATGAGAAGCTGTTCTTATGGAATGACGTCAGAACCAAAAGTGGGACTATATGGAGCAGTGGAAGCAGCACGGATGAACCGTAGTCTGAAGTCACATCAACGCTCACTTTATCATAAGTAAAAGATGGGTACTCTTACCGAAGGAGTTGGACGCACATGTCGTACGACAGTGGATCAGTAAGGCTTGAAACCTGATGAATCCTGATCAGGTATGTGAGTGTGGGTCAGATGGGTCCTGATGAGGGGTCCTCACTTCTCCATCTCCGAACTCCAAGGGGCGGAAACTCCTGATGGTGGGTCCTGGTATCACTGTTTCCAGACTCCAAAGGAACGGGTGCTCCGGACAGGATATATCCAAGGAGGGGTATAAAAGGGGGGCTTGTGGTGTGGATATGAAAAGAGAAAAATAAAGGGAACGCTTGCGCCTTCTCCTCTTTTCTCACCCCTTTTTTCTCTCCCCTTGTCTTTTCTTTCCTCTTCTTCTACCCCCGGAAACCTGTAATACAGGTAATGTTTTACTTATATGTTTTAGAGCTGTTACATCCATCGCATGTTGCATCTCTAGTGTTGGACTACTTCCTCATGTTGTTCTGACTGATTCTTTAACGTTTTGATTTACTAACTTGACAACCAGTTAGCCTTTACTATTTTACGTGTCTTGATAGACTGGCGTTTGCTCTTTTATATTTATTCTAGATACTTCTGACTAGGCAACGTACTTGGGTTGTGTACTTAAATTGCCCTTTTTTTTTTTTTTTTTTTTTGTGTGTGATATTTTAGCGGAAGTACTCCTTAAATCTGTTGACAAATATCTTGAGGCCCGACCCGCCTTGGGGGGATTATTCTCCTTTGCCTGGCACAGCTAGTTCCCATTGGGGGTGCTGGGTGGAGGGGGTGGCCCCTCTTGGTCGGCTCGTCCATCTTGATTGCGATCTTTTGGACTCGACCTAGAGGTCCTGGTTTCACCACTTTGACTGTGAATGGTATCAAATTTATGGTTCTTGTATACTGATGCTATTTCCTGTATTCATGTTTCCTGTATTTCTCTCTGTTTAAAAAACTCAATAAAAACTATTGAAACGAAACGAGAAAAATAAAGGGGCTCCGGATGGTGCAGGTCAAAACAAACCAAGTAGGTTTATTGAAATGGGCAAATATATTATAAATGACAATATATATATGTTACATATATTGACTGCAGACCAGCAGCTTCAGACGAACAAACCGGCCTCTGTGAGTACACTGTTACTATTAACCCTTACCTATGCAACTGGGATTTTGTTGTTGGACTGTTCTATGTTTTCAACACTATTATGGAAGCAACTAAACAAAGCTGACCTTGCTACATTGTCTCAAGACAACCAAGTTTATTCAATATTGATAGACAACCATCCAATTATTGGATTTATAGGATGCTAGCATACAGTCTTCTCCTGCACAAGGTGGAACAAATTGCCACATAGCAACTTAGTGCACCTCATTATTTGGCCACACCGTTACTATTTTATCCACAGCTTATGTGCTCTATAGTTAGTTCCCTTACCCAATCCCTATACTTTGGCTCGAGCCCCCGGGGAATTCAGTGACAGTTCCACTTTTGACCCAATCCAGATGTATTGGCACATATTCTCACGCCAATTTGAACTGCCACTGACTTTACCGGCGTCCCGACACGTTTTTTGTTACTTGTTGTAATACATGTTTTATATGTCTTTTTCTCCTTTTTGTCAGTGTTTATGTTGACTGTATCCACTATTCAGCAAACTATATTTTACTACTACTAACCCAGGTTAGTGATGTGTAGACCTTGCCCATTATTATTATACCGCACATTTTTGCATTGTTCCAATAAAAGTGTTTACTATTAACTTTAATGATTTGTCTATCTGGGAGCCTCATTTTTTGGTCACTTATCTTTAGTGACTACCTCTTTCTTTTTTTGCTAATGTACTTTAGAGGTTAGATGGCAAACATTTTTCTATAATTAGGTATTTGATACATGATGTCATCAGTAGGCATTTGTTTTCTCTATGGTACATGGAACCCTTTACGTCTGCTCTGCGCTCCAAGCTGATGAAGTTTGCGCCATTTAATCTCAGGGCTCCTTTATCGTCCTTGTTGGGAGGCCTGGGATTAAACAGCAAGATTCATAAAGCCACTACACTCTTAAACTAGTTGGGGGAGCTAGAGGAGACTAAAACAAAACCTGTCAGGGCAGTAGATAAGGCCAAGGCCAAACAGGAAGAATACAAGCAGAAAATAACTTTTACAGAGAAATAAGGGAATGGGGTAGAGAAGACAAGCGGTGAAGAGAAAACCAGGCTAGTTATTTCTAGGAAAGAAATGTGGGTGAACCTATTAAAGGCAGGAGTACCTAAAGATGAGATAGATTGGATTTCTACTGCAGAAATGCTGAAGAGGTGGAAACATTTAGTAGGAAAAACTGTCAGGATTAGACACACTACTCCTAGTGAAGATACCATAAGCCTAGACTTAGAGAAAAAAAGAACAGACCCCATCCTGTTAGCCCCAAACCAATTCCCAAAACTGAACATGAACCCAAACCCAAATCCCTTTATCCTGGAGAGGAGTTATGCCCTGTACAAAGGGTCGGAAAATCAGACGGAAAAGGACTGATCGGATTATATTGTCAGAAAATCCAATCGTGTATGGGCTCTGATGGACTTTTTCCGTCGGAAACTCAGATGGAAAAAATTTGAGAGCAGGATCTCAAATATTCCGACAACAAAATCCGGTCGGACTTTGTCCGATCATTTGTAGAAAATTTCCTTACTGACAAAGTGCCAGGCATGCTCAGATCAAATTACGAGCCCAAAGCTATTGGCTACTAGCCTGAACATAGTCCCGTTGTAACAAACGAACGTCATCATGCTCTGAACTATCGGATTTTTCGACAACTTTGTCCGACCGTGTGTATGCAACGCCAGTTTCGGACAAAATCCGTCTGAAAAAATCAGACGGATTTTGTGGTCGGAGTGTGTACGGGGGCTTAGAGAGAATCAGAAAAGGGGATTGGGAGGTTTCTTATCCTTTATGAAGGGAAGGTGAGTCTCCTGTAATAGCAGTGAGGGCATTGACAGCAGGAGACCGACACCCATATGCACCTGTCACTGTATGGTGGGGGAAGTCATCTTCTCCTACACATGTAATGGCTTTAATTAATACTTGATTGAGCTGAAGTTACTCTTTTGCAAGGAAATCCTTCCCATTACAAAGCAGAATTGATTTATGTAGAAGGTTTGGGAGGGCAAACCACACCAGCAGTTAGGATTTGGGTGAAATTGGCTGTTGGCAAGGGATCAGGATTTATGACAAATGTTTTGGTATCAGAGTTACCTGAAAATATTCTTGGGATGGATGTACTCAAGGTCAGTCAATTCAGACTGAAAGGGGTACATTCAGATTCGGGTATCCTAAATAAAGCTTATCTGGTTGGGGCGGTGAAGGCTGAGGTCAAAGGTCATGCGAAACGGACCCCTGTCTACATTCCTCCACCAGAGAAGCCAGTCTGTCTCAAGCAGTACAGACTTACTGGAGGCCACAAAGAACTTGGGGAGACTATTCAAGAACTGTTGAGAGTAGGGATCCTTAGACGTGCTGTAAGTCCTTTCTCGTCTCCGGTGTTCCCAGTAAAGAATCCTGATGGGACATATAGAACGACTGTGGATTACAGAGGTCAAAGGAGGAGGAACAAAGTGTCTTCTCCATTGAAGCCAGCTGTACCTTATATGATTTCAATTGTTGAGAAAATTGCTAAAGAGGCAGGAGAATATTATGCTATCATAGACTTGGCTAATGCTTTCTTTTCGATAGACCCAGTGTTAAGACCAGTTTTCTATTGTGTGGGACGGCCGCCAGTACACTTTCATGGTGCTTCCTGAAGACTATGTTCATTCTCCAACGATTTGTCATGAACTGATTGCCCGAGATTTAGGTACCCTGAGTTTGAAAGTCGCTGTGTTTCAGTACAATGATGACATCATGATCTCTGTAACAAAAGAAGATGTAACTGAAGCACTGCACCTGCTGATACAGCACATGGAGAACAGAGGGTAGGCTATTGACAAAGACAAAGTCCAAGGACCTGCCACAGAAGTGAAATTCCTGGTAATGATGTGGACTGGGCCGCAGAGGAAAATTCCAGAGACAGTTGTGCAAACTACCCAGGTGCTGTCGCCTCCTACTACGAAAAAGGAGGCACAGAAGTTCATTGGAGTTGTGGGGTTCTGGCGATCGTTCATCCCACATCTTGGACTAATTCTGAGGCCTATATATATTGTCACCAGAAAAAAAACTGAGTTCTCATGGGGATCAGAGCAACAAACCCCCTGAGGAAGATACGCCACCCCCTGTGTATCGACACGCGTAGGGGAGGGGCCAGGACGGAGCGAGAGACAGTACACCTGCCTGGAGGGGATACAAGCCATACCCATACTGTTTACAGTATTTTATTGAATCTTATGAAGTATGGTGCACTGACGCACCTTACACATGTGAGTACCCCAGCGGGGGAATGTTTTTTAACTTGTCTATTAAATTTTGTAAAACGGTATTGCACTATTAAGCCCCATACACACGGTCGGATTTTCCGATGGATTCTGTCCCATCGGACAATGTTGTCGGACATTCCGACCGTGTGTAGGCACCATCGGACATTTTCCATCGGATTGTCCGACGGACAAAGTTGTATCTCCTGCTCTAAAAAATTTCTGACAACAAAGTCCGATCACACCAATTCCGATCGTGTGTAGCGAATTCCGACGGACAAAGTGCCACGCATGCTCAGATCACATTACAAGACCAAAGCTATTGGCTACTAGCCTCTACGTAGTCCCGTCGTAGGCAACAAACGTCACCACGTTCAGAATGATCGGATTTTCCGACAACTTTGTCCGACCGTGTGTATGCAACACCAGTGTCGGACTAAATCCGTCGAAAAAAATCCGATGGATTTTGTGGTCGGATTTTCCGACCGTGTGTACGGGGCATTAGTCTTTTTCTTTTTTCATGTGCCTCTGAGATCATTGCACTGAGGATACTACTGATCCAGTGAAACAGCTGAGAACCCTATAGAGGTTCATATGTGTGCGTGTGCTTTGACTCAGTGTAAAAGCTGGTCACACGCTCTGAGGTGAGCTTATTACCACAAGGGGTTCCCGGATTTCACCTATGCATGATTCAGAGCCACGGTTGGATGTAACAAGCATGTCAATAGTATGATCACCGGAAATCACATCACCTGCATCTAGTCTCACATCAATCAACATTTTGTGGTTCTTATCACAGCCTAGGACAGGCTGCCACAAAGAACTGTTTTTTTAATAATATAGAGACACTTGTGTGGTTTATGCACTTGCATTTTTTTATAAATCTTTTATACATGTTTGCTATCACATATGTATGCATTTAGCACTTTTTTCATCTAATATTATTATTATTGATATTTTATTTTATTTTTTGGTGTGTTATTGTGCATGGCACCTTGTAAGTCTAAAGGGTCCATATAACCTCACAGATTTTTTTTGGCACTTGTGCACTTTATATTTATGTATGCGTTTTAGTTGTGCGTTTACAGATTTTGCGCACATTATTTGTTTTTGCTATATTTTGCACTTGCACTTTACATCAGTTGTATGTTTACTATTTTATGCATATTGTTATATTCTTGTGGATCTAAAACTATAGATTAAGATACAGATTATCTAGTGCATAGCCATTCCAGCGCAGCGTATTTTTAATTTTGAGAGCAGTGGACCGCATTCCTGGCTGCTAAAGAAGCTATTTTGCAGCATCAGGGATTAGGACCCGTGAGACAAGGAGTACTGTTTCAGCTGGATGTAGTGGAGCAGAATGGTACCATATCTTGGAGTCTGTGGTAGCAAAATGAAAAGAAAGGACTGAGAGCAATACTCATTGGATTTTGGTTCAAACAACTGACAGGGGCACAGAAGAGATACACGTCCCTAGAGAAGTACCTGTTTGGGGCCTACACAGCACTTCAACATGTAGAGACCGTTACAGGAAAGGACACATATACATACTGCATTGCCAATAGCAGGATGGGTGAGAGATAATGGACTGACCACTAGGGCAGCTGTAGCCCAGAACCAGACACTGATGAAATGGAAGTGGTACCTTCAAGAAAGAGGGGGTATTGCAGCTGGGGATGTCAGAGACATTTCAAAACAGTTGGCAGGGCTTTTTACTTTTACCAGCACCTGGCCATAAGAAGAAATTCCTGTGCTGCAGTCATCCCCCATTCAAGAGGATCCACCCTTTGAGTCTCTGTCAGAAGACATGAAGGAGTCAACGTGGTTCACTGATGGTTCAGCCATAGTCACCTCGTCTGAGCGTAAATGGACAGCAGCAGCCTACAACCCAAGTACAGACACAGTGCTGCAGGAGACTGGAATTGGAGGATCCAGTCAGTATGCAGAGTTGAAAGCTTTTTTTTTACATTTTTACATTTTTATTTTATTTTTATTTTTTGCTTGGGGCTTATTTTTAAGCAACGTCTATTATATAAAACATGTTTTTCTACAGTGATTCAATTTTTTAAGTATATACGAATATAAAGAAAAAGAAAAAATAACTATTTTTTTATTATTATTATGCATATTGCATAAGATTGCATTGAGAGAACCTGAAAATATATGTTATATACCCTGGGAAAACAAATTTTTCCCTTTGAAGCTCCTGAACCACTCCCTTTCCCTCTTTTTTTCTTTGTTATTTGGGATATATAGATATATCTCAAGTAAAACAATAGCTGCAATCTTTAGTTTAAACAGGCTGGACACTTTTCAAATTGCCTGCAATATAGGTAATGCCATATGCAGGCAATGTCTATTTTTTTTCTTTTTGCACCCTGAATTAATAAAATATTTAGAAGTTTTGGGGGATAAGAGGTTTAGAATGGATGTAATATGGATATCAATGGCTGCAGCGACACTACTTTACTTAAAACAGATAAACATAATGGAAGATAGGATGCAGAGTGGGTATAGCCCCTATTAATTACCAATTACGGGAAATATGCGTGAACATGTACTTTTATATCATGGAATGTAAGAGGAATGGGGGCAACCACTAAGAGAAGCCAGATATTTATGATTATTCAACAGACCAAGGCAAAAATAGTATGTTTGCAGGAAACGCATATGATAAAAGACTATTTAAAATATTTGAAGAAGCCTTGGGTTAATCATATTTACCATTCGTATCACACGTTCTATTCAAGGGGAGTGTCTAAGCTGATACACAGATCGGTGCCGTGGGAGTGTATTAGCTATAGATGTGACCCTGATGGTAGATATGTGTTTATCTATGGAATATTATACGCTTTACCATTTGTACTTATGGGAATCTATAATCCACCGCACGCGGGTATGCAGGTAGGGAAGGACGCAGTGCTGTTTATGGCTCAATACCCTGATGCATATGTGATATGTATGGGGGATTACAATATGATACTGGACTCAACTTTAGATAGATATGGGAGTGCAATCCTAAAACGTGCGAGTAGAGAGAATACGTTAAAAAGTCTTCTTGGTGAGGTAGGATGGTCTGACTTGTGGAGAGTTGGGAACCCACAGACTAGGATCTATTCGTGGGCAGCCCCAGGTTGAGGGTGTCTATCTCAAATTGATATGGTATGTGGGAATGAGAAAGTACAACCATTGGTGCATTCGATTGCTTATCTCCGATCACTCCTCACTAATGTTTGGGTTAAGTATCGGCCCCAGGGGGAGCCAACCAATTTGGAAAATGCACCCATATTGGCTATCTCAGATTGGGCCTCATGATTGTATTCCAGAGCAGTTAAATGTTTTTTTTGAGGCACATGAGAACTATGCAATGGATGGTACGGTATGGAATGCATTTTTTTTTTCCACCTCAGCGAACATTAAAGAGACTTTTATTCAACTTGATGTTCATTTCTGTCTCTTTCTTTAAGTCACATCATTGTGGTATTTTCTTTTCATTTATAAATTTATTCATCAAATTTTCCGTCCCTCACTCCCCCCGTGCCCCCCCCCCCCCTCCCCACCTTGCAATCCTTTTAGATGGGCCGTTAGTTATCCTTATTCATTTTCCATATTATCTGCACTTCTAAGAGAAATTATTTATTGTGTAACCTCCTCTACGTATCTCCATGTGTTTTTAAATTCCTTCCATGCTGTCCATTTATCCCTCACTTCTACACCCGTCTCTCTCTTTCCTCCCCTCTCTCATCTAAATTCTCCAGGTTTTGTATTTTGCTTATTTGAAATATTAGATCCCTAATTCTAGGGCTCTCTGCTACCCTCCACTTTTTTGGAATTACATTTTTTTGCTACGTTTAAAAAGATGGGAATCAAAGTATTTTTATATTGTTTTACAGGGAGATCTGTCCCATGAAACAAGCATGTCCATGGGTCATCTGCTATTTCCACCCCTGTGACTTCCTTTATTAGCTGACGGACTTCCTTCCAATACTTTTTAATAACAGGGCACTCCCACCAAATATGAGCCATAGTTCCCGGTTGTTTACACCCGCGCCAGCACTCTGAGGATTGGTCTACTACATATCTGCTGATTTTATCGGGTGTCATGTACCACCTTGCAAGGCATTTGAAATTTGTCTCTATCAACCTATTATCCACCACCGAACTGTGCATCAATTTTATTATTGTCTTCACTTTCTGTTTACTACATCATGTCCCTAATTCACTTTCCCATTTTTTAATGTAAGGCGGGTCCTCCAAGTCGTCACACTCCAATTGAATTTTATATATCCGCCCTATGTTCTTTCTTGAATTTGCCTTCAGACAGAGCCTTTCTAGTGGTCTACTGTTTGAGGAACCGCCAAACATCTACTTTCATTAACCCCGTGTCCATACTCAGTGCTTGAAACGTTTTAATTTTACCTTGGTGTATTATGTCCTTTAATTGTGCATTTTCTTTTTTTAACCAATTTCCCCCACTTCCTTTTTTCCCGGTGCGTAAATAATAGTTTTGCCTCAAATAAATCAATGGAGAATTATATGTCCATTTTTTTTGTGCATGAATCCGATCCCAAATTTTTAGTGCTGTTTATGTGATTTCATGTGTGCCTAATCCCATGCATCTATATTGTGGGGGGTTCCAAATTATTCGTCCCAGATGTGTACCACTCATTTCTTTTTCTAAACGAACCCATCTTTTTTCATTCACCTCTTTCGCCCACTCAATTACCCGAGTAAGAGCGTGACTTCATTTAGATCGTGACTTCAGGTAGACGGGGCTAGCGAAGGCAGTGAATGCCGCCGCGCTAGCCCCATCGCCTGGCATGGATTTAAAGGGAATCCCTACGCCAAAAAAAATGCATGGGGTCCCCCCAAATCCATCTCAGACCCTTATCTGAGCACGCAGCCCGGCCGGCCAGGAAAGGGGTGGGGACGAGCGAGCGCCCCCCCCTCCTGAGCCGTACCAGGCCGCGTGCCCTCAACATGGGGGGTGTCCTGGGGAAAGGGGGGCCGTGCGGCCCCCCACCCAAAAGCACCTTGTCCCCATGTTGATGAGGACAAGGGCCTCTTCCCGACAACCCTGGCCGTTGGTTGTCGGGGTCTGTGGGCGGGGGGCTTATCGGAATCCGGGAGCCCCCTTTAATAAGGGGACCCCCATATCCCGGTCCCCCACTCTATGTGAATGAGTATGGGGTACGATGTACCTCTACCCATTCACCTAAGGTGTAAAAGTGTCAATAAAAAAAACACACAATTTTTTAAAAATATTTTATTGCACTGCTCCGGGGGTCTTCTTCCGTCTTGGGGGGTCTTCTCGCCGGACTCCTCCGCTCTCTTCTGCTCTTTTACAGAGCGGAGGAGCCCGGCTTTCTTCTTCAAGGAGGCGGGGTCACATGGTGACCCCGTCCCTCTATGATCTCACAGTCCCGGAGGATGCTGGGACTGTGACATCATAGGGGGCGGGGTCACCATGTGACATGAGCATGTGACCCCACCTCCTTGTCCCTATATAAGTCACAACACAGCGCGTCTCTGCCATTCCGGCCAGAGAGAGCGACGAGTCAACATCGGAAGGAGAAGAGGAAGAAGAAGATGGCACAGAAAGCAGCGACAGCGGCAAGAACAGAAGAGACCCCGGAAAACCCCCGAAGGCGGATCGAGACCCCCAGGCGACGGCGGCAACGACGAAGAAGAAAGCCGGGTCCGGCGAGAAGACGGAAGAAGAATTGTGTGTTTTTTTTATTGACACTATTACACCTTAGGTGAATGGGTAGAGGTACATCGTACCCCATACTCATTCACATAGGGTGGGGGGCCGGGATCTGGGGGCCTCCCGCATTCCGATAAGCCCCCCGCTTGCAGACCCCGACAACCAACGGCCAGGGTTGTCGGGAAGAGGCCCTTGTCCTCATCAACATGGGGACAAGGTGCTTTGGGGTGGGGGGCCGCACGGCCCCCCTTTCCCCAGGGCACCCCCCATGTTGAGGGCACGCGGCCTGGTACGGCTCAAGAGGGGGGGCACTCGCTCGTCCCCTTTCCTGGCCGGCCGGGCTGCGTGCTCGGATAAGGGTCTGAGATGGATTTGGAGTGGACCCCCACGCCATTTTTTCGGCGTAGGGATTCCCTTTAAATCCATGCCAGGTGACGGGACTAGTGCGGCGGCATTCACTGCCTTCGCTAGTCCTGTCTAACTGCAGTTACGTTTTAAATGAACGGACTTTGCTCCGTGTGTGGGGCAAGTCCGTTCATTTCCAAAAGTCCCGTGGACTTTTTTCCCGCGGATTGTCCACCGGAAAGTCCGGGCGTGTGTGGGCAAGTCCACACGCTCGGAAAGTCCGGCGGAGCTCCACTGGAAAGTCCGGCAGTATGTCCGCTGGACTAGGTCCGGCGGACAATCCCGCCGGAAAGTCCGAGCGTGTGTACGTTGCATAATAGAGAATCTTCGGGGCCAGCACCATCTTGGTCACATTAATCCTGCCAGTCCAGGAGAGGGAGGTTATTGAGAGCTTTTTTATTTCGCTTTTGATTTCATCTAATAAGGGAATGAAATTAATATTATATATCGCTTTAACCGTGGGTGCTAATTTAATTCCTAAATATTTAATCTCTTTTTCACAGGGAAAATTAAATTCTTTTATCAATTTGGCTTCTTCCTGCTTACTGATATTGACATTTAAAATTTCGGACTTGCTGGGATTTATTTTCAAATTTGATATCTCTCCAAATTCTTTTAATATCTTTAGCAGGATCGGAATCGTTGTCCTTGGGTTAGTTATATAAAACAGAGCATCATCCGCAAATGCTGCGAGTTTATGTTCTTCTGTCCCTACCTTAATCCCTTTAATATCTGGATTTTTACGGATGGCTGACAGCAGGGGTTCAAGGGATAGTACGAACAACAAGGGAGATAGCGGGCACCCCTGTCTGGTGCCATTTTTCATTATAAATTTTGAAGAAGAAGTTCCGTTAACTTTCACAAGTGCCTGAGGTTCATTGTACAAAACCTCAATCCATTTGATCATACGAGGACCAATTCCCATAGCCTCCAAGGTTCCGAGCATGAGTCCCCAGTCTACCCTGTCAAATGCTTTTTCAGCATCCATTGACAGGAGTAGACCTGGGGACCCACCGTCTTCCAACACCCGGAGCAGGAGGAGAGAACGCACCCCATTATCTCTCCCCTCTCTCCCCGGGATAAACCCAACCTGCTCCGGATGGACCAGGTCGGTTAACCTCTTCTTCAACCTGGACGCGAGTACCTTAGCGTATAATTTAGTATCCGCGTTAAGGAGAGCTATGGGCCTATAACTCGAGCAGAGTGTGCTATCCTTACCCTCCTTCAGAATCAGTGTAATTGAAGCCTGCAAAGCCTCACCTCCCATTTTAAATTCCGAAACGAGACCGTTCATATACTGACACAGCCTCGGAACTAAAATTTTACTAAAAAAGAGGTGAAGCCGTCCGGGCCCGGACTTTTACCCGATGCTGTTTCCTTCAGAGCTTTGTGTATTTCCTCCCCCGTAATGGGTCTATCTATACAGAACCTTTCCTCCTCTGACAGGCGGGGCAATTTGTTTTTTTCCAGGAACCTATTAATTTTCTCTGTCACCTTTATATCTTGTGTTTCTTTCTGACCCACTGAGTAGAGGGCTTCATAGTAATTTTTAAACACTTCGGCTATCTCCCTTGTTGTATGCACCATCCCCCCCCCCCCTCTTATTTTGAATTTTTTCGATAAAATATAACTCTCTCTGTTTTTTTAACTTTCCTGCAAGATATTTGCTTATCTTATTATCCCAGCAGTATCTCTCTCTCGCCCTATTATTAAATGTCCTATTTATTTCCTGTTCAGTCAACTCTTTAAGTTCATCTCTCTTTTTAACCAGTAAGTGAAAAAGTTTCTGCTGTTGCCCATTCTGTTTCTTATGTTCTTGCTCTAATCTATGGATCTCGTTGGTTACTATCGATATTTTTCTTTTTTTTCTCTCTTTTCTCCAGCACCAATGGAGATGAGGACTCCCCTGATATACACTTTGCACCTCCCATAGGGTGGCACTGGAGATTTCCTCCGTATCGTTGATCCTGAAGAAAAGTTCAATTTCCTTCTGTATCAGTTCCACCACTTTTCCATCCTGCAACAGATTTTCATCTAATCTCCAGCTAAATGGTTGTCTTTGTATTCCGGGTATCCTGATCCTCAATGACACCGGAGAATGGTCCGACAAAGTCGAAATTCCTATCTGTGTGGCTCTCACTGAATCTAGCATTCTATGCTCTAACATTATGTAATCTAGTCTGGAGTACGTCCCGTGCACAGGGGAGAAGAAGGTATAATCCCGTATTTTCTCGTGTTGTATCCTCCACACGTCAATCAGTTGACATTGTTTCAACTTAAGTTTAATCGTTCTTAATAACCCCTTACTTGTCCCCTGTGCCCGGGACGTACTATCCTGCTCTGGGTCCAGACAGAAATTAAAATCCGTATGGGATGCATTTAAGACACATCTGCGGGGGACACTGAAGTCAACCATATCCCATATCAAACGATCCAGTAGGCAAGGAGAGGAGGAAATAGCTAAACGATATGTACAAGCAGAAGATGAATTTGTATCTAATCCCTCAAGTGAAAATCAGGTGGGAAAGTCTCCTTAGGTTATATAAGGGACAAATAGAAATAAAGGCTGCACTGAAACAATTTTTTATGAGGCAAACATTTTTTGAACAAGGGAACCAGTCTAGCAGATTACTGCCATTTATTGCCAAACAGCAAACAACAACCTCGGCTATTTCTAAGATACGAAATGAACACGGGATTTTGGCATGTACAATAGAAGAAATCATGCAATACTTTTATGCATTTTATGTTAAGATGTACGCTGCTTCATTAACATGCACCGAGGAGGATATAGAGGGGTATCTGGAGGAGGTAGTGTACCCAGAAATAACAAGAGAAAATGCTAAATTTATAAACGTTGAAATCATGGAGGAAGAAGTAAGGGAGGCAATCTCATTGTTAGCTACTGGTAAATCGCCAGGACCAGATGGGATACCCCTGGAAGTGTACAGTCGATATATAGATCAGATAGCCCCAATTTTACCTAGGGTATATAGAGAGGCCCTTGTTAGGGGGGAACTTTCATATTCAATGTATGAGACAATGGTAATATTAATCTTAAAACCAGACAAGGACCCACATGAATGCACCTCTTATAGGCAAATATCCTTGTTTTACAGGCAAATATCCTTGTTAAACTGTGATTACAAAATCCTTGCCAGGATACTAGCTAGAAGATTAAACACTGTAATAAAATCTATAATCCACACAGACCAGACAGGGTTTATACTGGTAAATCAACATCAATAAATATTCGTAGAACGCAACTAGTAGCACAAATGAGGGAATATATTCCAGAGTCAGGGGCTCTGGCATCTCTTGTTACATCCAAAGCCTTTGATTCTGTAGAATGGAGATTTTTGCAGGCAACACTGGGGAAGTTTGGGTTTGGCAATGGATTTAAACAATGGGTTAAAATATTATATGCAAACCCAAGATCAAAGTTATTGATCAATGGCATATTAACCCCATCAATAAATCTGTTCAGGGGCATGAGGCATGGGTGTCCATTATCTCCCCTTTTATTCGCCATTACAATTGAGTCCCTGGTCCTACGGTTTTGGCAGATTGAAGAATACCAGGGGATAGAGTTGGGGGGTAGTATAGAACAGATTGGTCTTTATACGGACCATATTATACTGTATATGCGGGATACACAGAATACCATGACGAAAGCTATGAGTATTATAGACACCTTTAGCCAGTACTCAGGGTTTAAGTTTAATTGGCAGAAGTTTTTCCTTATGCTACTGCATCAAGAACTAGAAATGAAGGAAAGGATAGATACCCCACTTAGAATAGTGGACTCCTTTAAGTATCTAGGAATCAATATAACAAGGCAACCTTGGGATTCACTGGCAGTGAATGTAAATACATTGATGGAGTATATTAAATCTAAGCTGAAAAACTGGAGTAACCTACCACTTTCGGTGGTGGGTAGAATACATTTAATTATAATTTTTTTACTGCCAAAGTGTTTATATATTTTTTCACATTCCCCAGTGGTAGTTCCTAAAAAGATCTTTAAAAGCTTGAACTCTTAATTCACTAAATTTATATGGGCCAAATGCAGATGTAAAGTAAAACTTACAACATTACAACGTCCAAAAACAGAGGCAGGATTGGCTATACCATATATGTATCTGTACTATCTGGCGGGACAATTAAGACATTTGCGTAACTGACTTATACAAGAACAAAGTCTGGGGGTGGAAAAGCACCTGTTAAAGATAATTCAGGCCGAGAATTTATTGATAGGATTGGAAAGAGGTACACAACTACCAAGGGTTAAGATCCCCATGCTCTCATTAATTCGATCGGTATGGCGAGAGGCAAAAAAATTAACAAGATTCAAAGATATCCCATCCGATCTACCCATGTGGAATAATCTGTTATTTGAAGAATTAAGTACACTACAGGATAATAAATTCTGGATGCAAAAAGGTATAGTGGAGCTGGAACAAGTTGATCAAAGTATAAATGTGTAAAAAAAGTGCAGCGCTCAGAAAAATGAGATAAAAAATGAGATAAAAAAACTTGACCAATAACGGTAAAGGTGAGTGAATCAAGTCCTATTCCATGTGAATGGATACTGGTACTTGCGACAGTTTGAGTGCATATAAACTTATAAACAACTTAATTACAGTGCAAACCTGAACCAAATATGTGTTGATATATGTTAAATACATAAACTAACATTTGCAAAAAAATATGTGAATACCCAAATCTATAAGTTCAAACACATAAGTGCATCCAAATCGCATGCAGTGAAAAACGCAAAAAGATCAATCAGAATAGTCAAACAGAGTCCTCAGTACTGAATATTGAGTACATAAACTAACATTTGCAAAAAAAATATATGTGAATACCCAAATCTATAGGTTCAAACAGATATGTGCATCCAAATCGCAAACAGTGAAAAACGCAAAAAAAAAAAACAATCAAACAGAGTCCTCAGTGTTCAGTAGCCTTTGACAGTCTCCTACACAGAGCGCTTCTGAGTGTAATAAGATTTTCTTAAAATTTACCTCGCAGTTCCCTTCAAGAGATATAAAGTAAGAAAAGGAGGCTTACCAGATGTCTGGTCTTTACCGCATATATCCCATCAAACGAGGTTCCAGGTACAGCGAATCAGCTGGGCAATTCCTCGCTCATCAGAGCGTGCATCAGGCTCCACCAAGTGCCTATATACCCCCTCTGGGGGGTCCGATCAGAGTCCCGCAGGGATACCAAAAATAAAACAAAAAAGGTCCGGATCGTGTAGTATGTTAAAACAAGGGATGCCTTTATTCTGGCTCAATGGGTCCAATGTACAGCACAGATAAGTAGCAATACAAAATAAAAACAGTTTCGCTACCTTGTAGCTAAGAAAGATAAAAAATCCTGGCCTGGGAGTGTAGAAGCGATCGCATATGCGCAGAGCGTGTGGGCGTGACTACCCGACGATCGTTTCGTCACAGCGTGACATCATCACCCCTGATGATGTCACGCTGTGACGAAACGATCGTCGGGTAGTCACGCCCACACGCTCTGCGCATATGCGTTCGCTTCTACACTCCCAGGCCAGGAGTTTTTATCTTTCTTAGCTACAAGGTAGCGAAACTGTTTTTATTTTGTATTGCTACTTATCTGTGCTGTACATTGGACCCATTGAGCCAGAATAAAGGCATCCCTTGTTTTAACATACTACACGATCCGGACCTTTTTTGTTTTATTTTTGGTATCCCTGCGGGACTCTGATCGGACCCCCCAGAGGGGGTATATAGGCACTTGGTGGAGCCTGATGCACGCTCTGATGAGCGAGGAATAGCCCAGCTGATTCGCTGTACCTGGAACCTCGTTTGATGGGATATATGCGGTAAAGACCAGACATCTGGTAAGCCTCCTTTTCTACTTTATATCTCTTGAAGGGAACTGCGAGGTCAATTTTAAGAAAATCTTATTACACTCAGAAGCGCTCTGTGTAGGAGACTGTCAAAGGCTACTGAACACTGAGGACTCTGTTTGATTGTTTTTTTTGCGTTTTTCACTGTATGCGATTTGGATGCACTTATCTGTTTGAACCTATAGATTTGGGTATTCACATATATTTTTTTTGCAAATGTTAGTTTATGTACTCAATATTCAGTACTGAGGACTCTGTTTGACTATTTTGATTGATTTTTTTTGCGTTTTTCACTGCATGCGATTTGGATGCACTTATGTGTTTGAACTTATAGATTTGGGTATTCACATATTTTTTTGCAAATGTTAGTTTATGTATTTAACATATATCAACACATATTTGGTTCAGGTTTGCACTGTAATTAAGTTGTTTATAAGTTTATATGCACTCAAACTGTCGCAAGTACCAGTATCCATTCACATGGAATAGGACTTGATTCACTCACCTTTACCGTTATTGGTCAAGTTTTTTTATCTCATTTTTTATCTCATTTTTCTGAGCGCTGCACTTTTTCACATTTATTTCTATTTTTGGTTTAGTATCTAGAGCCATAGTGTTCAGCTGCTCTGGTTATTTCCTAATTGTTTTCCGAGCGCAGATTTCTTCCACATTTTTTTTTTCGCAGTGCATTGCTGGCTGATGATTGGCCAAGAATGCACTGTGACCCCGCATGCTTGGCCAATCATAGCGCCAGCAGCGAGGAGAGCAATAATTGGCCACAGGCAGGATGCCTGTGGCCAATTATAGCTCATGGGGTTTAGTACACGCCCCACACTATATAAGACCGCCGCACCAGCGGCCTTGTGTAGTGTGTTCCGGCTTTCAGGGAAAGAGGATTGATAGGCAGGGACAGTGTGAACTACTTATCATTCATTTCCATGTGGGGAAAGTGCAGGGAAAGAGGATTGATGGGCAGGGACAGTATGGACTTGTTATCATTCAATTCCGTGTGGGGAAAGTGCAAGGAAAGGGGATTAATAGGCAGGGATAGTGTGTTCTTCTCAGGCATTTGCGTGTGGGGAAAGTGCTGTTCTCTATAAATACAGCCATCTGCAGGAGTTAGTGTGTGTGCTGTGTGAGTTCAGCACAGCACAGTATAAACCTGCATCTGTATGTACCATTTAGTGCAGTTCTCCATTGATCCAGCCATCTGCAGGAGTTAGTGTGTGTGTTGTGTGAGTCCAGCACAGCATAGTATACAACCTGCACCTGTATCTGCCCTTCTGCCCTGGTGTCATCTAATCCAGCCACCTGCAGGAGTTAGTGTGTGTGTTGTGTGAGTCCAGCACAGCACAGTATACAACCTGCACCTGTATCTGCCCTTCTGCCCTGGTGTCATCTAATCCAGCCATCTGCAGGAGTTAGTGTGTGTGTTGTGTGAGTCCAGCACAGCATACAACCTGCACCTGTATCTGCCCTTCTGCCCTGGTGTCATCTAATCCAGCCATCTGCAGGAGTTAGTGTGTGTGTTGTGTGAGTCCAGCACAGCACAGTATACAACCTGCACCTGTATCTGCCATTCTGTCCTGGTGTCATCTAATCCAGCCATCTGCAGGATTTAGTGTGTGTGTTGTGTGAGTCCAGCACAGCACAGTATACAACCTGCACCTGTATCTGCCCTTCTGCCCTGGTGTCATCTAATCCAGCCCTCTGCATGAGTTAGTGTGTGTGTTGTGTGAGTCCAGCACAGCACAGTATACAACCTGCACCTGTATCTGCCCTTCTGCCCTGGTGTCATCTAATCCAGCCATCTGCAGGAGTTAGTGTATGTGTTGTGTGAGTCCAGCACAGCACAGTATACAACCTGCACCTGTATCTGCCCTTCTGCCCTGGTGTCATATAATCCAGCCATCTGCAGGAGTTAGTGTGTGTGTTGTGTAAGTCCAGCACAGCACAGCATACAACCTGCACCTGTATCTGCCCTTCTGCCCTGGTGTCATCGAATCCAGCCATCTGCAGGAGTTAGTGTGTGTGTGTTGTGTGAGTCAAGCACAGCACAGTATACAACCTGCACCTGTATCTGCCCTTCTGCCCTGGTGTCATCTAATCCAGCCATCTGCAGGAGTTAGTGTGTGTGTTGTGTGAGTCCAGCACAGCACAGTATACAACCTGCACCTGTATCTGCCCTGGTGTCATCTAATCCTGAGCTGCAAAAGGAGTTGAACCTGCCCAAGAACCGCCTTATATGTGACATGCCCACCAGGTGGAACTCAACGTTGGCCATGCTGCAGCGACTGCACACGCAGCAGAGGGCCATCAATGAGTACCTGTGCGACTACGGCACCAGGATAGGGTCAGGGGAGCTCGGATTTTTTTCACCATGCCAGTGGAGCATGATCAGGAAAGCAAGCACTGTCCTGTCACCATTTGAGGAGGCCACGAGGATGGTGAGCAGTGACAGTGCATGCATCAGTGACACTGTACCTCTTGTCCACCTGTTGGAGCATATGCTGCGTGGAATAATGGACAGGGCACTTGAGGCAGAACAGAGGCAGGAAGAGGAGGACTTCCTTGCCTCTCAAGGCCTCCTTTATCCA
The DNA here is from genome assembly GCA_028564925.1 of Lithobates sylvaticus. Lineage (NCBI taxonomy): Eukaryota > Metazoa > Chordata > Amphibia > Anura > Ranidae > Lithobates > Lithobates sylvaticus. The sequence goes on along the minus strand of CM053029.1, from coordinate 336,421,009 downwards.
GACAGAGTTCCTTCTCTTCCACCCATCACACAGGAAGAGGATGAGGAGGAGGAGGAGGAGGAGGATTGTGTCAGCATGGAGGTGGAGCCTGGCACTCAGCATCAGCAGCAGCAGTAGCAGTAGCAGTCTTTTAGGGATGATTTACAGTCCCAAGAAACCGGTGGACTTGTACATGGCTGGGAGGAGGTGGCTGCGGATCATGTCATCCTCAGTGACCCAGAAGACTCTGGACCGAATGCCTCAGCTAGCCTACGTTGCATGACCTCCCTGATCCTGCAAAGCCTGCGGAAGGATCCTCGTATTCTTCGGATCAAGGAGAGGGACCATTACTGGCTGGCCACTCTGCTTGATCCATGGTACAAGGGTAAGGTTGCGGACCTTATCTTGCCGCCGCAGAGGGAGCAGAGGATGAGACATCTCCGGGAGGCCTTGCAGAAAGATCTGTGCAATGCGTTCCCAGAGACTGGGAGGTTACAAACTCCTGGTCCTGGATGACGAGTTGCTGAGGCTTCGGTCAGTAGCAGAAGGAGCGGTGGGGAAGGTGGACGTCTGACCGATGCGTTCAGACAATTTTTTAGTCCGTAGCCCCAAGGTATGATCGATTGCAGCAACCATCGCCAGCATCTGATATACATGGTGCAGGAATACCTAGGGGCAAGGTCAGACTTGGACACCTTTCCCACCGAAAATCCTCTGGCTTACTGGGTCTTGAGGATGGATCACTGGCCAGAGCTTGCACAGTATGCAATTGAGCTACTGGCCTGTCCTGCATCCAGCGTTCTTTCGGAATGCACATTCAGTGCTGCTGGAGGCTTTGTCACTGATCACAGGGTGCGCCTGTCCACCGACTCGGTTGATCGACTGACCTTTATAAAGATGAATCAGTCTTGGATCACCACCAGCTACCCAGGGAGCATGCGGCATAAACAAAAACAATATTTCACATAAAAGAACATGTTGCTCTCTGTATCTAGTGTCAGTGGGGTCCCCAGGGCATCCGAACTGAGGAACCAGGATGCCTCGAGGGGATCCAACCTGTGGGGGGGAGGGAAGTAAAGGAGGGAGCACCATGGAATCACTAAAAGAACAAGCTGACAATACTAAAAATAATAATAAAAAAATAATTAAAAAAAACATAAAATTTAGCACCTATGTTTAAAAGTGTACTGCATTACTGGGGGAATAGTGAAACGGCACCTGGGTTAAGCTTCGACTGATCCCACAAGTCCCAAATCTTGGAAAATTTGGGGAGTGTATCATGGACCGTCGCAGTCATGTGTTCCATCCTGCGAATTTGTTCCAATATTTGTAGAACCTGTATAAGGGTGGGGTGGGGGGGACAACCATCTCAAAGGTATTGCCCTCTTTGCTGCCAGGAGGAAAAAGGCGGCTAACTTTTGGGCATGTCTGGAGATACTAGGAAACGGCAAGCCCAAAAGATATTGGATAGGGTCTAGAGGGAGAGTAGTTTTAAAGAGTTTTTGTAAATGAGTTTGGATGGAGGACCAAAAAGGCTGAATCATGGGACATTCCCAGAAGATGTGGAAATGGGAGCCGACATCACTCTGGCACCTCCAGGACACTTGGGACGTTTTGGGATCATATTTATGCAAGATCTCTGGGGTTCTATACCAAAAAAGTAGTATTTTATTCATTAAAGGGTAAAAGTGTGTGGGTAAGTGTGTGTACAAGATTTCTGAGTTGGAAAATTCCTGCTTGTGTCCATGGGAGCATTCGAGTACAAGAAAGGCTATCCGGGATATCGGGGTTGAATAATACATTTATTAGAGGCGGACATGTAGAAGAGAGGGAGAATTGGCGAGAGCACTTCTTCCATATGGAAAGAGTGAATAACATTGGGTGTAAACAAAGGCTTCAGAGTTGAGTCATAGAGGGCTCTAAGTTTGTCCAAATCATAGAACAGAGGTGGACTGGTCTAGTGATGCTCATTTCAATCTCCAACCAGATGCTGGATGTCATTCGAGAAGACCAAGTGATAATCGGCTTGAGGTGGGAGGCAAAAAAATATTTAATAAGGTCTGGGTCTCCCAATCCGCCCCTAGATCTAGGGGTCAATACCACGATCTGGCTATTTGCTGGGCCTTATAGTGCCAGATAAAGTTAAGGAAAGATCTCTGAGTGGCTTTGAGCTGTGACATAGGGACAGGAATTGGCAAAGTCTCAAATAGATAAAGGATTCTCGGTAGAATGGACATCTTCAGGACATTGATGCGACCCAAGAGAGAGATGGGATAAGTGTCCCACTGTCGCAGGAGTCGGTCAATGTCGCGGAAGAGTATGTTGTGTTGAGTATGAAGGAGTGAGATGTATTCCTAGGTATTTAAGAGAGTTTGAGCACCAGTTGTAGGGGTAGTTTTGCTGTAGGGTAAGTTCTGAAGGTGGGATGAGTATTTCTAGGTCCTCTGTTTTGCTTGTGTTGATTTTATGCCCTGAAAGGGAGCTAAATTCTTTAAGCAAAGCATGGAAACTTGGGAGAGAGGTGTGAGGTCTGGTCAGAGTCAATAGAATATTGTCTGCAAACAATGATAGTTTGTATTCGTAATGACGCAGGGAAACCCCCCGAATCTCAGGATGGATGCGGATGGCTGCGGCTAAGGGTTTGAGACAAAGGATAAAAAGTAAAGGGGATAACAGGCATCCCTGTCTGGTACCGTTACTCAGGGAAAAGGAAGGGGATAAATAGGAAGACAGTTGGACTTGGGAGGAGGGTTGGGAATATAGAGCACGTAGTGCTGCCATAAAGGGGCCTCTGAAACCATAATTAGAAAGTGTGGCAAACATAAAGGGCCAACTGAGCCTATCAAAGGCTTTCTGCGCATCAAGCCTCAATACTAGAGCTGAGCGATTCGTTCTGTTCAACAAATCTACAAGGTCTATGGTGCATCTCGTGTTGTCGCCGGCATGTCTGGCAGTTACAAAGCCTACTTGATCTTTATGCACAAGTCTAGGTATGAATTGTGAGAGTCGATTCGCCAAAATTTTTGTAAATATCTTGTAATCAAAATTAGGTAAAGCAATGGGCCTATAGTTGTCAGGGAGGGAGGGGTCTTTACCAGGTTTCGGAATTACGGAAATATGTGCATGGAGGAATTGAGGGTGGGGGACAGTACCTTGAAGTAGGAAAGTAAATGTGGGCTCAAAATTGGCAAAAAGGTTTTATAGTATGAGTTATGCCGCGTACACACGAAGGGACTATCCCGCGGGATTATGCGCTGGACTCAAGTCCACCGGACAATCCCCTCGTGTGTGGGCGTCGGCAGACTTTTTGGTGCCAAAAGTCCGGCGGACTAGGTTTTAAGTTTTGTTTTAAAATTGTCCGCTGGACTTGGCAGTCCGGCGGACAATCCCGCCGTTAGTAGGCTAGTCCGCCGGACTTTTGAAATGAACGGACTTGCCGCTCATCGGAAAGTCTGTTCATTTAGCACGTGACTTCAGGTATACGCAGCTAGCGTAGGCAGTGAATGCCGCCGCGCTACCTCCGTCACCTGGCATGGATTTAAAGGGACTCCCCACGCCGAAAAACGGCGTGGGGGTCCCCCCCAAATCCATCTCAGACCCTTATCCGAGCACGCAGCCCGGCAGGCCAGGAAAGGGGTGGGGACGAGCGAGTGCCCCCCCTCCTGAGCCGTACCAGGCCGCGTGCCCTCAACATGGGGGTGCCCTGGGGAAAGGGGGCCGTGCGGCCCCCCCACCCCAAAGCACCTTGTCCCCATGTTGATGAGGACAAGGGCCTCTTCCCGACAACCCTGGCCGTTGGTTGTCGGGGTCTGCGGGCAGGGGGGTTTATCGGAATCTGGGAGCCCCCTTTTATAAGGGGGCCCCCAGATCCCGGCCCCCCACCCTATGTGAATGAGTATGGGGTACAATGTACCCCTACCCATTCACCTAAGGTGTAAAATGTAAAGTAAAAAAACACACAATTTTGAAAAAATATTTTATTGCACTGCTCCAGGGGTCTTCTTCCGTCTTGGGGGTCTTCTCGCCGGACTCCTCCGCCATTTACCTAGCTCTTTTACCGAGCGGAGAAGTCCGGCTACCTTCTTCGTCGTCGCCGCCGTCATCTGGGGGTCTCGATCCGCCTTCGGGGGTCTTCGGGGGTCTTCCAGGGTCTCTTCTGTTCTTGCCACGGTCGTCGTCTTCTTCTTCTTCTTCTTCCGATGTTGACTCGTCGCTGTCTCTGGCAGGAATGCCAGAGCCGCGCTGTGCTGGGACTTATATAGGGACAAGGGGACAGGGTCACATGCTCATGTCACATGGTGACCCCGCCCCCCTGTGATGTCACAGTCCCAGCATCCTCCGGGACTGTGACATCACAGGGGGGCGGGGTAACCATGTGACATGAGCATGTGACCCTGTCCCCTTGTCCCTATATAAGTCTCAGCACAGCGCGGCTCTAGCATTCCAGCCAGAGACAGCGACGAGTCAACATCGGAAGAAGAAGAAGACGGCGCCGGCGGCGCGGAAAACGACGACCGCGGCAAGAACAGAAGAGACCCCGGAAGACCCCAGAAGACCCCCGAAGGCGGATCGAGACCCCCAGACGACGGCGGCGACGACAAAGAAGGTAGCCGGACTTCTCCGCTCGGTAAAAGAGCTAGGTAAATGGTGGAGGAGTCCGGCGAGAAGACCCCCAAGACGGAAGAAGACCCCCGGAGCAGTGCAATAAAATATTTTTTCAAAATTGTGTGTTTTTTTACTTTACATTTTACACCTTAGGTGAATGGGTAGGGGTACATCGTACCCCATACTCATTCACATAGGGTGGGGGGCCGGGATCTGGGGGCCCCCTTATAAAAGGGGGCTCCCAGATTCCGATAAGCCCCCCGCCCGCAGACCCCGACAACCAACGGCCAGGGTTGTCGGGAAGAGGCCCTTGTCCTCATCAACATGGGGACAAGGTGCTTTCCCCAGGGCACCCCCCATGTTGAGGGCACACGGCCTGGTACGGCTCAGGAGGGGGGGGCGCTCGCTCGTCCTTACCCCTTTCCTGGCCTGCCGGGCTGCGTGCTCGGATAAGGGTCTGAGATGGATTTGGGGGGGACCCCACGCCATTTTTCGGCGTGGGGAGTCCCTTTAAATCCATGCCAGGTGACGGAGCTAGCGCGGCGGCATTCACTGCGTACGCTAGCTACGTATACCTGAAGTTACATTCTAAATGAACGGACTGCTCCGTGTGTGGGCAAGTCCGTTCATTTTCAAAAGTCCCGCTAACTTTGTCCAGCGGATTGTCCGCCGGAGAAGTCCGGGCGTGTGTGGGCAAGTCACACGCTCGGAAGTTCGGGCGTGTGTGGGACAATCCACTGGACTAGGTCCGGCGGACAAAGTCCGAACGTGTGTACGCGGCATAAGGCAAGCCATCCGGGCCAGGGGATTTTTGAGTAGGGAGGTTTTTGACTACTTCGGCTAATTCTTCAGGGGTGATTGCAGACTTCAGAGAAGAGAGGTGGTCAGGAGAGAGTGTGGGCATATGTAGTGAGCTAAATATGGAGTCAAATTTCTCCTGTGTAAAATTGTAGTTAGGGTCCGTTTGTAAACAGTTATTTAATTTGCGGTAAAATTCTCCAAAAACTTTGGACATGGTGATAGGGCAATAGGTAGGAGTACCGTCAGTTTGTCTGAGGAAATCTGGGGATGAGAGAAAGGGACGGGGTTTCAGCTTATTCACTAGCATTCTGTGGGGTTTATTTGAATATTCTTTGAATTTTTGTTTGGACCACAAAAGGGATTTATCAATCTTTTTCATATCCAACGACCTGAGTTGATTTCGCAGGAAAGTAAGGGCCCGGAGCCCAGCCACCGTGGGGAAAGACAACAAAAGACTCTCAGCTTTACGAAGCTTGGACAGAATAGAGGAGCCTTGAAACGCTGCATCTTTTTTCAGACGAGAACCAGTAGCAATGCAATGTCCTCGGAAGACGGCCTTATGGGCTTCCCATAGAGTGGAGGGCCCGAGACCGTATTCTCATTAAGTTGGAAGTATTCAACCAGGCCGCTGGACAAAAGGTCTCTAGTTTCAGGGATATGAAGGAAGGTCTCATTGAGGCGCCAATGACAAGTTCTGGGGGAGGAGGAGGAAAGGGAAATATCTAGGTGTACAGAGGAGTGATCTGACCAGGTTATAGGATTAATTTCAGAGGAGACCGTGGACGTCAAAAGGGGTGAAGAGATGAAGAAATGGTCCAATCTAGAGTAAAGTTTGTGAGGGTGTGAATAGAAGGTGTATTGTCTGTGTATGGGGTGTTTAACCCTCCAAATGTCCAGGAGATTTTTGGCTCTAATGAGTTTGCGGAAAGATTTGGAGAGGCGGTCAGACGTAGATGAAGTTGTGGATGGGAATAAGACGTGTCTGTCTTTACTGGGTGACATGGTCATATTGAAATCTCCGCCTATTACCAGAAAGGGTTGTGAAAATGAGTCTAGTGTATCAAACATGTTGGAGAGGAACTGGACCTGACCAGAGTTAGGAGCATAGACAATAACTATAGTGAGGCATTGAGTAAGAAACGAACAGTCCAGGATAATAAATCTGCCCTGGGGGTCCAGGTGAGAGGATCTAACTCTTAAAGGGCAGGAGCGTTTAATTAAAATTGCTACACCTGCTTTCTCAGATGGGTCAGAGGCCATGAAGGATATTGGGAAGTGTTTACTAGCAAATTTAAGGGATCCCCCTTGATGGAAGTGAGTCTCCTGGACCAAAATTACATCAGCCCTGGAAGCTTTAAACTCTTTCAAAGCCAACCATCTCTTTTGAATAGAGTTTAAACATTTCACATTACAAGTTAAGAAATTTTAATGCCATAATCTTTCAACCTGGTGGATAAGCATAAGATAAGCTGTAGAACATACATTGAATGAGAGATTCCATGGTGCAAAGGTCATATAGTAAGTAAAGGAGAACGTAACAACAGGTAGTATAACAGTAGCATTGTAACTGAAAAGTAACCAGTCTAGAAAATGTAGCAGCTGCAGGTCAGGAAAAAAAGACCTGAGGAAAACAAAAATCAAAAACAAAAATGAATAGTGGAAAAAAAAGCAAAGAAAAAAAAAGAAAGAAAAACTGAGCTGTATTCAAAAAGAAGCCTAGGAGGCCAAGCACCTCCAGGAAACCCAGATCTAAGCCTTGGACTGGGAAGGGGAGCATGAGGGCCACCAAAAATGGAGTGGACGGTCCCCCTTCACCTTCCGATGCATCAGGGCCTGGACCCCAAACTAGAAACTGTGGGAACAGACAGATTCTCGGACCAGGGTGCCATAAAAACAGCAGGTAATGCACCCCATGGGCAAGGGGACGAACGAGCCCACTCGAAAGGAGATGGGCTAGACAGGAACATCAAAAAATTGGTAATCAAGGCTGTAGCCATGTGTACGTATCTTCAGGTCAGGAATCTGGAAGAGTGGCGTCTCTGGGGTATGAAGTTGGATTTGGATGTCTTCTGCGGCACTGGGGTCCAGATGCGGCCTGGAGCTGTCGTTAGTTTAGGAGTAGCAGGAAGTGGCACAGGATCTTCATCAGGGAGATGCGGCAGGCCTAAGTTGTGTAAGAAATTGTCACTTTCATGGAGGTCCCGTAGAGAATACTGTATGCCTTCACAAGATGTAGAGAGGCGAAATGGGAATCCCCAACGATACATCACCTTGTGGGTCTGAAGATGAAGTGTCAACGTGCGTAGATTTCTTCGCCTGGCTAGGGTGATAGGCGAGAGATCATTAAAGATCTGGATCTTGGATCCTTTCAAATCCAGCCTAGATTGGTTGCGGGTGGCGATAGTGAGTGCCTCTTTGCTGTCCTAGTAGTGAAATCTGACAATCACATTCCTCGGGTTGGCTCCATTTGGGGGTTTAGGGGCAAGGGATCTGTGGGCTCTATCCAGGCGCCAGTCAATGTCAGGTATGTTGGGGGCCACAACATTAAACAGGCTTAAAAGATAGGATCGGAGGTCTCAGTCTTCCACTGCTTCAGGAATACCTCTGATTCGTTCCATATTTTCGAGGTCCCCCTGTTGTGCTCGGAGCTGTGTGATTGAGTGTTTCATGGAGAAATTGTCCTCTTCGAGGACCTGAACATACTGCACAAGCTTGTCAAATTTAGATTCTAGGGTGTCCGTGCGTTCTCCCAATTGGCCTATTTCTCCCCTCAGTTCTTTGGCAAGTTTACCCACCTCTTGGGCAATGTCATGTGTAATGGCCTGGAGTAACGATTGTAGTTTGGCATCAAGTATGTCAGCCGTCAATGGGGGAGGTAACCCCTGTACATGTGTAGGAGCAGTATCAAAGAGAGTACCTGTCACAGGCTCGGAGCATTCTGGTGGGTCCGGCGCTACTTTCTGGCTACTTGAGGTTGCGGATGAGGGTTTATGTATGTAGCGGTCCATGGTGGAGGGGGGCCGATGCTGAAGTGCTGCGGCGTAGGTCTGTCTTTGGTCGCCAATCTTGCCCATGCGGTGCGCGCCCGTTTCAGGAGTCTGAGGAGGTAACTCCCGGGTCTAGCAGAGCTTCTGATCAATCAGCTGGAGTTCCAGGAAGGCGGTGGGGGACAGAACAATGGGTTCACTCGTCCGTCATTTCCAGAAGCCGCACATGCGCCCAATTTAAGAAAATTATCTGTCCATTACTGGGGGGGGGGGTCACGGCCCAGCCAACCAAAGTGATTTGATCTCCAAGGGTGGCTTACCGGTCGTAGAGGATGCAGAAAGAGAGTACCAAGATGGCTGCTATACACCGGTCTTGTGTTCTTTATACAGGTTGCTGTGGGGGAGTGCCAATGGACGATATAGGCAGCTGGGGGTAGGTGGATGAGCTCAGGTGGGTATATAAAGGGAGAGTAATGTCCAAGTTGTTCTGGGGTGCTGTTCTGGGTGGAGTAAGATGGCCGCCGTATACTAGGCCTGAGCTGGTATTCTTCCAGCAGGCCTTTGAGGAAAAGTATCCGTGGGTGGTATGGGCGGTGAGCGGTAGGAAAACAGGCTCTGGAGGCTATGGGGTGTTTAGGCTGGCCTGGGGGACCCGGATTGAGAGCGCAGTCTGTGGGCGGGTGTAGCAAGATGGCTGCCGCTTCCGAGACTAGGCCGGAGCCGCAGCCTGTCCTCCGGGTGGCCGCGGGTGCTGTCTTCACACAGCTCGGATCCCTCCCAGGAGTAGTCTGCCCTGGTGTGGGTGGATTAGTATCCTCCCGTCCCGCCGATTGCTGAACTCGAGCCCGGGGATGACGGAGGCCTTACAGGCCTCAAGATGGCGGCGGGCCTCCGCTGTGTGGAGCTGGTCGCGATCCGGGAATAGGCCTAATCAGCCGGTCAGACTTCTCAATTCCCCCGGGGGTTGGTGTGGCAGGGACCCAGCAGTAGATGGGGAGAGTTTAGAGGCTCACCCAAATTTTCTTCCTGTCGGATGACGATGGATTGTGGAAGGGACAGCGGAGCTCTCCAGGAACACGTCCGTTCACTTCTACTTCTGTACACGCCCCCGTAATTAAAAAAATTTATGCAATGCTTTGCAACAGGTCTCATTGCTGTGCTCCAAGTACAGTATCTGTGAGGGGTTGCAGTGTTGCGGCACCAGCACCAGTGCCTAAGGTGCAATTTTTCAGCCCCTGTTTAACCGATTTCTGACCGGCGCACGACGATGTACGTCGACAGAATGGCACGGACAGGCATAAGGGCGTACAGGTACGTCCCCTTTAAGATGCCGCCATGCCATCGGGCACACGCCAGCAGTGGCTCGCGCTTACGCCGGTCGGGACCCCCGTGAGGCCGGTCGCCGGTCCCGCGGACTCGACCGCCGCGCCGATACCCGCGATCGCCTCACGAGAAGGCTGAACAGGGAGATGTGGAAATAAACAGCATCTCCCCGTTCTGCCTAGCAACTAGTGACGCCGATCTCTGCTCCCTGTAATTGGAGCAGAGATCAGCATTCACTAGCTGACAGCCACGCCCCCCCACAGTTACAAACACCCCTCTAGGTACATGTAACCCCTACACTGCCATCTAGTGGTTAACCCCTTCACTGCCAGTGTCATTTATACAAGAATCAATGCAATTAAATAGCACTGATTGCTGTATAAATGACAATGGTCCCAAAAATGTGTCAAAAATGTCCGATGTGTCCGCCATAATGTCGCAGTCACAATAAAAATCGCTGATCGCTGCCATTACTAGTAAAAAAAAAATATTAATAAAAATGCTATAAAACTATCCCCTATTTTGTAATTGCTATAACTTCTGCGCAAACCAATCAATAATCGCTTATTGGGATTTTTTTTACCAAAAATATGTAGAGGAATACGTATCGGCCTAAACTGAGGAAAAAAAAATGTTTTTTTATATATTTTTAGGGGATATTTATTATAGCAAAAAGTTAAAAAGAGTGCATTTTTTTTTTTTTAAATTGTCACACTATTTTGTTTAAAACCGCAGGGGCGATCAAATACCACCAAAAGAAAGCTCTATTTGTGGGGAAAAAAGGACGTCAATTTTGTTTGGGAGCCATTTTGCACGACCGCGCAATTGTCAGTTAAAGCAACGCAGTGTCGAATCTCAAAAAGAGGCCTAGTCCTTTGGCTGCAAATTGGTAGGGCCCATTCCTGCGCCCACCAAGAGTAACTGTGAGGGCTTACAGTGTTGTGAAATTTCTGCAGAGTATATACGGCAGGCCTCTACTTTCAAACATCCAATTTACAAACGACTCCTACTTGCAAATGAAAGGAGAAAACAGGAAGTGAGAGGAAATCTACCCCTAGGAAGGGAAATTCTATCCTGTTAGATTTATCTTGGGAAAAAGGTATCTCCTTTCTACTGATGCTTTATCACCAATCCTTGTTTCAATAAAAACCCCACTTTTCCAAAAACATTTGACATTGGGACGGAAAGTGAGGTGAAATGTTCTGAACAGGTGCACAGACAACAAAACAAATGTTACAGGGGTGATAACCCCTCCCTATGTTCTCCAAAAAGCTTAAAAATAGATTTTTTGGCTGGAGCTACACTTAATGTACCTGTTCAAAATTACAAACAGATTCTACTTAAGAACAAACCTACAGTCCCTGTCTTGTTTGCACCGCCTATACACTGCTATTCAGAGTATATAGGGTTGTAGGTATAGGGTTTTATTTTGGGTGTTCTCCTTAATATCTATACAAGACCCAAAGGGACTGGTAATGGGCTGGGGTGGGGGGGTGGGGGTAGCCATGTCATTTTTCTCAAAGATTTTCGTCCATATTGCCAGGACAAGACATGACATTAACCACTTCAGCCCCAGACCAATTGTCAGCTTAAGGACCAGAGGTCTTTTTTCAATTTCGCACTGCACTGCTTTAACTGGTAATTGCGCGGTCATGCAATGTTGTAACCAAACAAAATTTGTGTCCTTTTCTTCCCACAAATAGAGCTTTCTTTTTATGGTATTTGATTGCCTCTGTGATTTTTATTTTTTGCGATATAAACGGAAAAAGACCAACAATTTTGAAAAAAAAAAAGATATTTTCTACTTTTTGTTATAAGAAAAATCGAATAAACTCAATTTTAGTCAAACATTTGGGCCAAAATGTATTCAGCCACATGTCTTTAGTAAAACAAAATGCCAATAAGCATATATTTATTGTTTTGGGCAAAAGTTATAGCGTCTACAAACTAGAGTACATTTTCTGGAATTTACACAGCTTTTAATTTATGACTGCCTATCTCATTTCTTGAGGTGCTAAAATGGCAGAGCAGTAAAAAAATAAATAAAATGACCCCATTTTGGAAAGTAGACACCCCAAGCTTTTTGCTGAGAGGCATGTTGAGCCCATTGAGTATTTTTTTTTTTAGTCCCAAGTGATTGAATAAAGACAATAACATTTTCTGCTTCTCCTGAGTATGGGGATACCACATGTGTGGGACTTTTTGGGAGCCTAGCCGCGTACGGGGCCCCCGAAAACCAATCACCGCTTTCAGGATTTCTAAGGGTGCAAATTTTTGATTTCACTCCTCATTACCTATCACAGTTTCGAAGGCCATAAAATGCCAAAATAGCACAAAACCCCCCCCCAAATGACCCCATTTTGGAAAGTAGACACCCCAAGCTATTTGCTGAGAGGCATGTTGAGTCCATGGAATATTTTATATTTTGCCACAAGTTGCAGGAATATTACAAACCTTTATTTTTTTGCCCAAAGTTGTCACTAAATGATATATTGCCCACACATGCCATGGGCATATGTGTGATTACACCCCAAAATACATTCTGCTGCTTCTCCTGAGTACGGGGATACCACATGTGTGGGACTTTTTGGGAGCCTATCCGCATACGGGACCCCAAAAACCAAGCACCGCCTTCAAGATTTCTAAGGGCATAAATTTTTGATTTCACTCCTCACTACCTATCACCAAGATGGCGCAAAACCCCCCAAATGACCCCATTTTGGAAAGTAGACACCCCAAGCTATTTGCTGAGAGGCATGTTGAGCCCATTGAATATTTTTTTTTGTCCCAAGTGATTGAATAAAGACAAAAAAAAAAAATGTTTTACAAAAAAGTTGTCGCTAAATGATATATTGCTCACACATGCCATG
>CM053029.1:336347842-336407972 GCA_028564925.1 Lithobates sylvaticus | reverse complement strand
TAACCACTTCCCGACCGCCCCCTGTATATATACGTCGGCAGAATGGCACGTACAGGCAGAATCACGTACCTGTACGTGACATTCTTCCGGCGGTTGGGGGGTCCGATCGGACCCCCCTCCGCCGGCGGGGACGGTCGGGATGGCTTCAGAAGCGATGCGGGACGAGGTAACGGCCAGTCGTTTCTGGCCACCCCCTCCCGATCGCTCTGGCCAATGGGATTCGTCCGCTTCCTTCCCCTTCCTGTGTAATTGTAAACACAGGCAAGGGGAAGTGATGTCACGCTCCTCGTGTCGGTCTTTCTGACCGGGACGCCGAGCGGAGAAGACATCAAGTAAGTGCACAAACACTACACTGACACCAGGCACACATAGGCACACATTTCACCCCCCTGTCACCCCCTGATCACCCCCCAGATCACCCCCTGCCCCCCCTGTCACAGTGTCACTGATTGCAGTGATCATTTATTTTACTGATCACTGCATTTAGTGTCAGTGTGACTGCAATAACTGTCAGGGCAGTTAGTTTTAGGCCCCTTTAGGTCCAAGGTAGCCCCCTACCCCCCCCCCAATAAAGGTTTAACCCCTTGATTGCCCCCTAGGTAACCCTTTCACCCCCTTTTGCCAGTGTCACTAAGCGATCGTTTTTTTTGATCGCTCTATTAGTGTCACTGGTGCCGCTAGGTAGCCAGTTTTTTTTTTAGGTAACCGCCAGGTTTATATAGGATTATAAATAGGTTTATAGGTCAGGTACCCCCATATTACAACCTAAATAAAGGTTTTAACCCCTTGATTGCCCCTAGAGTTAACTCTTTCACCAGTGATCACAGTATAAGTGTCACTGGTGACGCTGGTTAGCCAGTTAGTTATTTAGTTATTTAGGTTCCCCGTCAGGTTTTTATATAGCGTCAGGTACCCCCATATATTACCTAATAAAGGTTTTAACCCCCTGATTGCCCCTAGTTAACCCTTTCACCAGTGATCACCGTATAACTGTTACGGGTGACGCTGGTTAGTTAGCTTGTTTTTTTATACTGTCAGGGCACCCGCCATTTATTACCCAACTATCGGTTTAACCCCCTGATCGCCCGGCGGGTGATATCAATTAGGTGTTAGGGTCAAATAAGGTCTGCGTCGCCCCAGGTTAGTGCCAGTACCGCAAACACCCACGCGCAAAGCATACACCTCCCTTAGTGGTATAGTATCTGAACAGATCAATATCTGATCTGATCAGATCTATACTAGCGTCCCAGCAGTTTAGGGTTCCAAAAAACGCATTGTTAGCGGGATCAGCCCAGATACCTGCTAGCACCTGCGTTTTCCCCCTCCGCCCAGCCCAGCCCAGCCCACCCAAGTGCAGTATCGATCGATCACTGTCACTTCCAAAACACTAAGCACACATAACTGCAGCGTTCGCAGAGTCAGGCCTGATCCCTGCGATCGCTAACAGTTTTTTTGGTAGCGTTTTGATTCATTCGCCAGCAGCCTAGGAGCTTTTTTTCCTGTGAATCTCACTAGTGTACTACTAAATTTAGAGCCCAAAATGGCAAATCGCAAGTACACTAGTGAACAGGCCTACTTGTTTCTGAGTATGTCAGATAGTGAAGAGGAGGTCACTCATCTGTCAGAATCAGGCTCAGAATACGATCCAGTAGACGACAGCAGCTCCATGACAGATAGCTCTGGCGACGAAGGTGTGGTCCCTGCTAAGGTCAGGCGTACCCGATCCCGATCTTCTGATGTTGTTGAGGTGCAGGAACCGCAGGTCTCTCGTATGGAGCAGAGAAGTACTAGCGCCGCTATTCCTTCTGGTGAACTGGCAAGCACCAGCGGCCTAGTACACCCTGGACGTAGTCAAACCAGCACTGCAGTAACACTTGGTGACGTGGCGAGTCCCATAAGTGCAGTTCAAGCTGGCGAGGTGGCAAGCACAAGTAGTGTCCCGCTGCCACCAAGAAGAAGACAAAGGCAGGCCCGTCGATCACATAGTGTCCTTCCTGCAGAATTCGCCAATCCTGATTGGGTGCCCACCACTTCTGCAGAACCCGTACTTCCCCCATTCACTGGCCAACCCGGTATTCAGGTGGAAACAGCTGATTTTAAGCCATCCGATTTTTATTCGCTGTTTTTCACGGAAGATCTCTATAGATCTATTGTGGACCAAAGTAATATATACGCTGGTCAACACATCGCCGCTAATCCCCAAGTGCCTTCCCTTGCCAGAGATTGGAAACCAATTACGGTTTCCGAATTTAAGACCTTTCTGGGCCTTTCCCTCAACATGGGCATACACAAATTCCCGACGCTGAGGTCTTATTGGTCCACCTCACCGCACCACCATATGCCCGTGTTCTCTGCCTCCATGTCCAGGGCACGATACGAACAGATCTTGCGGTTTCATGCACTTCAGTGACAATGAACTTTGTCGTCCTCGTGGAGACCCTGAATTTGATCGGCTCTACAAAATTCGGCCCCTCATAAACCACTTCAACCAATGTTTTGCAGCCTTGTTTACGCCCAATCAAGTTGTCTGCGTTGACGAGTCCCTGATTAAGTTTTCTGGCCGCTTGTCTTTCAAACAGTTCCTTCCCAGCAAGCGTGCCAGATACGGGGTCAAGCTCTACAAGCTCTGTGACAGGGCAACAGGCTATACGTGGAACTTTTCGGTTTATGAGGGAAAAGATAGTCACGTAGAGCCGGAGAACTGTCCAGATTACATAGGGAGCGCTGGCAAGATAGTGTGGAACTTGGTGTCACCCTTATTCGGAAAGGGGTACCACTTGTACGTGGACAATTATTACACGAGCGTGCCACTGTTTAGTCACTTGTTTGATCATCAGATTGGAGCATGTGGCACCGTGCGACCTAATCGCCGGGGCTTTCCCCAGCGGCTTGTAGATTCCCGTCTTAGGCTGGGGGAGAGAGCCTGCTTGAAGTGTAATAACTTGCTCGCTGTGAAGTGGAGGGATAATAGGAATGTTTTCGTTCTTACCTCCCTTCATGCAGACACGACAGTCCAAATTCGTACGGCGGCTGGTGTTGTGACGAAACCCCTCTGTATCCACGAATACAACCTTAATATGGGGGGGGTGGACCTCAACGACCAGTTGTTGGCGCCGTACCTAGTTGTCCGTAAGGCTAGACGCTGGTACAAAAAAGTGTCTATTTATTTATTCCAATTGGCTTTGCTGAATGCTCATGTGCTATACGGAGCTTCAGGCGGGACGTTACCCTTCCTTGAATTCCAGGGAGCGGTTGTCATGGAACTCCTGTATCCAGGCGATTCCACACCTCACCATCCCCTACCAAATGCAGTAAGCCGGCTGCATGAGAGGCATTATCCTCATGTCCTCCAGAGTACCCCTACCCAACGAGCCCCCCAAAGAAGATGTCGTGTCTGTAGCAAGCGCGGATTTAGGCGTGACACCCGTTATTATTGTCCACGCTGTCCTGACAATCCTGGTCTCTGCGTTGGTGAATGCTTTGAACGCTACCACGAACTAGTGAGGTATTAGCGTAGGGTACAGCATTTCACAGGCTAGGATACACTTTCACAGGGTCTCAAGAATGCCATCGCATTTTGAGACCCGACCGTTGCAGTTAAAATTATAGTTACAGGGTCTCAAGAATGCCATCGCATTTTGAGACCCGACCGTTACAGTTAAAATTATAGTATAGTTTAAAAAAAAAGTGTAAAAAATAAAAATAAAAAAAAAAAAAAAAGTACAAAAAAAAAAAAAAAAACCCAAAAAAATATAAAATAAAAAACCAAAAATAGTTGTCGTTTTATTGTTCTCTCTCTATTGTTGCTCTTTTTTACTCTATTCTATTCTGCAATGTTTTATTATGTTTTATCATGCTTGCTTTTCAGGTATGTTTTATTGTTAACCATTTTTTTGTTTTCAGGTGCGCCATTCAGTTGCAGCGCGGATTTATTTATCTTGACAGCAACAGCGTTTGCTCCCACGATACATAAAGCCGCGACTCCAACACTGTAGGAGGTGATTTCACCACCACAGTTAAAAAAAAGAGCATATATGCCGAAGCATGGGGGCAGCAGAGGGCGGAGGAGCGATTTTGCTCCTAATGCCACGTACATACGGTCGAAAAAAGTCCGACCATGTGTACGTGGCATAACTTTTTTGCGGGAGGATGCCCCCATGCTTCGGCATATATATATTTTAGGCACCGGTTGCGTTAACAAAATGTTTTATTTTTTACTATGTTTTTTTTTTGGTATTTGCTTTGCAGGTATGGTATGGTAAGGTCTTACTGTTATACTCTAATGTTACTTTGTTTTAATGTTAACCATTAATTGCTTAGCAGGTACGCCATTCAGTTGCAGCGTGGATTTATTTATCTTGACAGCAACAGCGTTTGCTCCCACGATACATAAAGCCGCGACTCCAACGCTGTAGGAGGTGATTTCACCACCACAGTTAAAAAAAAGAGCATATATGCCGAAGCATGGGGGCAGCAGAGGGCGGAGGAGCGATTTTGCTCCTAATGCCACGTACATACGGTCGAAAAAAGTCCGACCATGTGTACGTGGCATAACTTTTTTGCGGGAGGATGCCCCCATGCTTCGGCATATATATATTTTAGGCACCGGTTGCGTTAACAAAATGTTTTATTTTTTACTATGTTTTTTTTTTTTGGTATTTGCTTTGCAGGTATGGTATGGTAAGGTCTTACTGTTATACTGTAATGTTACTTTGTTTTAATGTTAACCATTATTTGCTTAGCAGGTACGCCATTCAGTTGCAGCGTGGATTTATTTATCTTGACAGCAACAGCGTTTGCTCCCACGATACATAAAGCCGCGACTCCAATGCTGTAGGAGGTGATTTCACCACCACAGTTAAAAAAAAGAGCATATATGCCGAAGCATGGGGGCAGCAGAGGGCGGAGGAGCGATTTTGCTCCTAATGCCACGTACATACGGTCGAAAAAAGTCCGACCATGTGTACGTGGCATAACTTTTTTTGCGGGAGGATGCCCCCATGCTTCGGCATATATAAATGGTGCATGTATGCCCATCATTAGAAGTGGGTGGATGAAGGGAGGTATTCTAATGGTGGGCATACCCACCGCGCCATTGGGAAATTGGGAAAGCATTTTATCACACCGATCTTGGTGTGGTCAGATGCTTTGAGGGCACAGGAAAGATCTAGGGTCTAATAGACCCCAATTTTTTCAAAAAAAGAGTACCTGTCACTGCCTATTGCTATCATAGGGGATATTTACATTCCCTGCGATAACAATAAAAATGACAACTAAGAAAAAAAAAATGGAAGGAACAGTTTAAAAATAAAATAAAAAAGCTAAATAAAAAGAAAAACTAAAAAAAAAAAAAAAAAAAAAAGCACCCCTGCCCCCCCTTCTTTTGCGCAAAGGCGAACACAAGCGTTGGTCTGGCGTCATATGTAAACAGCAATTGCACCATGCATGTGAGGTATCACCGCGAAGGTCAGATCGAGGGCAGTAATTTTAGCAGTAGACCTCCTCCGTGAATCTAATGTGGTAACCTGTAAAGGCTTTTAAAGGCTTTTAAAAATGTATGTAGTTTGTCGCCACTGCGTGTTTGTGCGCAATTTTAAAGCATGTCGTGTTTGGTATCCATGTACTCGGCCTAAGATCATATTTTTTATTTCATCAAAAATTTGAGCAATATAGTGTGTTTAAGTGCATTAAAATAAAAAAAAAAAAAGTGTATTTTTTCCACAAAAAATGCGTTTGAAAAATCGCTGCGCAAATACTGTGTGGAAAAAAAAAATGCAACACCCACCATTTTAATCTGTAGGGCCTTTGCTTTAACAATATATATAGTGTTTGGGGGTTCAACGTAATTTTCTTGCAAAAAAAAAATATGTTTTCATGTAAACAAAAAGTGTCAGAAAGGGCTTTATCTTCAAGTGGTTAGAAGAGTGGGTGACGTGTGACATAGGCTTCTAAATGTTGTGCATAAAATGCCAGGACAGTTCAAACCCCCCCCAAATGACCCCATTTTGGAAAGTAGACACCCCAAGCTATTTGCTGAGAGCAATGTTGAGCCCATTAAATATTTTTTTTTTTTTGGTCCCAAGAGATTGAATAATGAAAAAAAAAAAAAATAATATTTTTTTTTACAAAAACTTGTCACTAAATGATATATTGCTCAAACATGCCATGGGCATATGTGGAGATACACCCCAAAATACATTCTGTTGCTTCTCCTGAGTACGGGGATACCACATGTGTGGGACTTTTTGGGAGCCTAGCCGCGTACGGGACCCCAAAATCCAAGCACCGCTTTCAGGCTTTCTAAGGGTGTAATTTTTTTATTTCACTCCTCACTGCCAATCACAGTTTCGGAGGCCATGGAATGCCCAGATGGCACAAACCACCCCCAAATGACCCCATTTTGGAAAGTAGACACCCCAAGCTATTTGCTGAGAGGTATGGTGAGTATTTTGCAGATCTCGCTTTTTGTCACAATGTTTTGAAAATTGAAAAAAGAAAAAAAAAAATTTTTTTTTTCTTTACTTTCTTCATTTTCAAAAAACACATGAGAGCTGTAAAATACTCACCATGCCTCTCAACAAATAGCTTGGGGTGTCTACTTTCCAAAATGGGGTCATTTGGGGGGGTTTTGTGCTATTTTGGCATTTTATGGCCTTCGAAACTGTGATAGGTAGTGAGGAGTGAAATCAAAAATTTGCACCCTTAGAAATCCTGAAGGCGGTGCTTGGGTTTCGGGGCCCCGTACGCGGCTAGGCTCCCAAAAAGTCCCACACATGTGGTATCCCCATACTCAGGAGAAGCAGCAAAATGTATTTTGGGGTGCAATTCCACATATAACCATGGCATGTGTGGGCAATATATCATTTAGTGACAACTTTTTGAATAAATTTTTTTTTTTTTTTTTTTTTTGTCTTTATTCAATCACTTGGGACTAAAAAAAAAAATATTCAACGGGCTCAACATGCCTCTCAGCAAATAGCTTGGGGTGTCTACTTTCCAAAATGGGGTCATTTGGGGGGGTTTTGTGCCATCTTGGCATTTTATGGTCTTCAAAACTGTGATAGGTAGTGATAGGTAGTGAGGAGTGAAATCAAAAATTTATGCCCTTAGAAATCCTGAAAGCGGTGCTTGGTTTTCGGGGTCCCGTATGCGGATAGGCTCCCAAAAAGTCCCACACATGTGGTATCCCCGTACTCAGGAGAAGCAGCAGAATGTATTTTGGGGTGTAATTCCACATATGCCCATGGCATGTGTGGGCAATATATCATTTAGTGACAACTTTGGGCAAAAAAAAAAAAGTTTGTAATATTCCCGCAACTTGTGGCAAAATATAAAATATTCCATGTACTCAACATGCCTCTCAGCAAATAGCTTGGGGTGTCTACTTTCCAAAATGGGGTCATTTGGGGGGGTTTTGTGCAATTTTGGCATTTTATGGCCTTCGAAACTGTGATAGGTAGTGAGGAGTGAAATCAAAAATTTACACCCTTAGAAATGCTGAAGGTGGTGCTTGGGTTTCGGGGCCCCGTACGCGGCTAGGCTCCCAAAAAGTCCCACACATGTGGTATCCCCGTACTCAGGAGAAGTGGCAAAATGTATTTTGGGGTGCAATTCCACATATAACCATGGCATGTGTGAGCAATATATCATTTAGTGACAACTTTTTGAATACATTTTTTTTTTTTTTTTTTTTTTTTTTGTCTTTATTCAATCACTTGGGACTAAAAAAAAAAATATTCAATGGGCTCAACATGCCTCTCAGCAAATAGCTTGGGGTGTCTACTTTCCAAAATGGGGTCATTTGGGGGGGTTTTGTGCCATCTTGGCATTTTATGGCCTTCAAAACTGTGATAGGTAGTGATAGGTAGTGAGGAGTGAAATCAAAAATTTATGCCCTTAGAAATCCTGAAGGCGGTGCTTGGTTTTCGGGGTCCCGTATGCGGATAGGCTCCCAAAAAGTCCCACACATGTGGTATCCTCGTACTCAGGAGAAGCAGCAGAATGTATTTTGGGGTGTAATTCCACATATGCCCATGGCATGGTGGGCAATATATCATTTAGTGACAACTTTGGGCAAAAAAAAAAAAAGTTTGTAATATTCCCGCAACTTGTGGCAAAATATAAAATATTCCATGTACTCAACATGCCTCTCAGCAAATAGCTTGGGGTGTCTACTTTCCAAAATGGGGTCATTTGGGGGGGTTTTGTGCTATTTTGGCATTTTATGGCCTTCAAAACTGTGATAGGTAGTGAGGAGTGAAATCAAAAATTTGCACCCTTAGAAACCCTGAAGGCGTTGATTGGGTTTCGGGGCCCCGTGCGCGGCTAGGCTCCCAAAAAGTCCCACACATGTGGTATCCCCATACTCGGGAGAAGCAGCAAAATGTATTTTGGGGTGCATCTCCACATATAACCATGGCATGTGTGAGCAATATATCATTTAGTGACAACTTTATGAAAAAAAAATTTTTTTTTTTTTTTTTTTTCTTTATTCAATCCCTTGGGACTAAAAAAAAAAATATTCAATGGGCTCAACATGCCTCTCAGCAAATAGCTTGGGGTGTCTACTTTGTAAAATGGGGTCATTTGGGGGGGTTTTGTACTTCCCTGCCATTTTAGCACCTCAAGAAATGAGATAGGTAGTCATAAATTAAAAGCCGTGTAAATTCCAGAAAATGTACTCTAGTTTGTAGACGCTATAACTTTTGCGCAAACCAATAAATATACGCTTATTGGCATTTTTTTTACTAAAGACATGTGGCTGAATACATTTTGGCCCAAATGTTTGACTAAAATTGAGTTTATTAGATTTTTTTTATAACAAAAAGTAGAAAATCTCTTTTTTTTTTCAAAATTTTCGCTCCTTTTCCGTTTATATCGCAAAAAATAAAAATCACAGAGGCAATCAAATACCATCAAAAGAAAGCTCTATTTGTGGGAAGAAAAGGACGCAAATTTCGTTTGGTTACAAAATTGCATGACCGCGCAATTACCAGTTAAAGTAGTGCAGTGCGAAATTGAAAAAAGACCTCTGGTCCTGTTGGCTGCCAAATGGTCCGGGGCTGAAAGTGGTTAAAGCACCAAGCAGGTTTTGGGTCCAAACTTGCAAAGTGCCATTTGATGAATTTTTAAATCACTCGCTCATCTCTAATGGTTAAAGGAGTATGTTGTCCTAACATGGTTTATTTTGCATTATCTGCCTGTTTAGTTTTTGGTGCTATGCTAACAGCCCTATTTTATGGTCTTCAGTAGTTGTGTGTACATCCTATTGTATGATTATTATTGTGATTAACATATAACCCTTGAAGAAAACTTATACTGACAGAATATGGAGGCTGCCATTGCTGACCTATTTTTCTGAAAATGCTGGTTGCTTAGTTGTTTACAGATCCAGTAATGTCTGTGTTTTTTGAGTTACTGTCCTGGACAAAACATACAGAACAGGACTTCATTCTGACTGCATATTTTGTCCAGGTCAGTAATCAAGTTAGTGGCAGCCAAAGAGCTATTTTTTTCTTGGAGAAGATCCACATAGACAACCTGCAAGTTTCTCGGTACAGGTTTCTGAAAACCCTGGCCCAGTGTTAGCATTAACTGGGCTCTACTTTATCACTGGAGCTGCAAGAATGGGATTGTGAGGTATCATTGGCTTCTCTTCCACCCTGGACAGAATTTATATATCACAGGGATAATTTTTCCAGCCACAAATAGATTATGGGAATGGATAGGGTGATGTTTTGGCTTTAAGAAGTTCACTTATCCTGAATAGATACATACCAGAGGTACAGCTGGAAGAGCATTTGGTGCATTAACATCTGGTCCAGCAACTGACTGAATATAAACAGAAAAAAAGTATTTATTATTTTTAATAACAACTAGCTTTGAATGCATACTGCACTGTTTAAAGACAAATCACTCAAAATATTGTGGTGATGTTAATCTTCTGCTTGTTAGCAGTCTGATTATTTGCAACATACAGACATGAATATATATATATATATATATATATATATATATATATATATATATATATATATACACACAGTATCTCACAAAAGCAAGTTTTGGGTGTCCTGATTGCAACCCGATAGAACACCTTTGGGATGAATTAGAGCGGAGACTGCAAGCTAGGCCTTCTCGTCCACATCAGTGCCTGACCTCACAAATGCGCTTCTGAAACATTCCCATTGAGACACTCCTAAACCTTGTGGACAGCCTTCCCAGAAGAGTTGAAGCTGTTATAGCTACAAAGAGTGGGCCAACTCAATATTGAACCCTACGGACAGTGTTGGGAGATTGGTTTCAAGCCGACCAAAAGTTTGGCTCGAACATTGTCCATTTGGATGTTCGCCAATCACCCTGAATTTTCTGTGCTTCAGTGGAAAACTCGCTTTGTGAGCGCACAGTCAATATGTTGTTAGGAGCGGGGCCGGGAAACCAGGCCACCACGTCCTTATCAACGAATGAGTCATCAGCTGTCAGCGGGTTCCCCGCTGACAGCTGAAAGAAAAAAATTTGCTGCCAATACAAAATAAAAAATAAACTGTGTCGGGCTCCCCCCAAAATCTATACCAGACCCTTATCCAATGGGTCAGTTATGGACTGAGGGGAACCCCTTGCGGTCTTTTCTTATTAAATAGCCGGGTGCTAAAAATTGCACTTGCGAGTCAATTTAAATGTGGCTTGTTTTTTTCCTTTCGAAATATCAGTTTTGCTGCAGCAGGTTCTATACATGCTACAGATGTGCCACTTTACAGGCAGACTAAGGGAATCCCTGAGGCACTATATTTAGAAGAATTATTATTTTTTAAGGACCGAGCCTCTTTCTGAGATTTGTTGTTTACAAGTTAAAAAATGTATTTTGCTAGAAAATTACTTAAAAACCCCCAAAAATTATAATTTTTTTTCTAACACCCTAGAGAATAAAATGGCGGCCGTTGCAATACTTTCTGTCACACCGTATTTGCACAACGGTCTTACAAGCGCACTTTTTTTGGAAAAAAATACACCTTTTTTAATTAAAAAATAAGGCAACAGTAAAGTTAGCCCAATTTTTTTTATATTGTGAAAGATAATGTTACGCCGAGTAAATTGATACCCAACATGTCACACTTCAAAATTGTGCCCGCTCGTGGAAAGACCCTTAAAAATCTTTACCGATCACGGAAATACCTCACATGTGTAGTTTTGACACTGTTTTCATATGCCGGTGCTACTTACCTATGCATTCGCTTCTACACCTGAGCTCATTGGGGCGGGGCGCGTATACATTTTTTTTTTTTCTTATTTATTTTACCTTTTATTTTTACACTGTCCTTTAAAAAAAAAAATGTGTCAATTTTTTATTCCTATTACAAGGAATGTAAACATCCCTTGGAATAGAAAAAAAAGCATGACAGGACCTGAGATCTGGAGTCAAAAAGACCTCAGATCTCATATTTACACTAAAATGCAATAACAAAATAAATACAATTTTTGTCATTTAAAAAGATAAAATTTAAAAAAAGGCCCTTTAAGAGCTATGGGCGGAAGTGAGGTTTTGACGTCGCTTCCGCCCTGTACTGATATGGAGACAGGTGGGGACCATCTTCCCCTCACTCGTCTCCCCCCTCCCGCCGCCGATTAAAGTGATCTTGCGGCGAATCTACCGCAGAGACCACTTTTATCTTGAAGCGGACCGCCCACACGCACACACACACTATATATTATATATATATATATATATATACACACACACACTATAATATATAGTGTGTGTGTGTATATATATATATATATATATAATATATAGTGTGTGTGTGCGTGCGGGCGGTCCGCTTCAAGATAAAAGTGGTCTCTGCGGTAGATTCGCCGCAAGATCACTTTTATATATATATATATATATATACAGTGTCTTGCAAAAGTATTCACCCCCTTGGCTTTTTACCTATTTTTTTACATTACAGCCTTTAGTTCAAATATTTTTTTAATATGAATTATATGTGATGGATCAGAACACAATAGTCTAAGTTGGTGAAGTAAAATTTGAAAAATATATACAGAAATCAAAGTTTACAGAAATAAAAAACTGATATTTGGCATGTGTGTATGTATTCACTTCCTTTGTTAGGCGCATGCGCGGCGGCACCTAAGATGGACGCTTAGTCCGAGTGCTCCGTCCCGCCCAGCAGCACAGGCCTCCGTACAGCGCTATCCCCAGCATACACCGTTACCAGCTTACACTGCCTGAATTACATCCCCTCGGGCTGCGGAACTCCCGGGGATTGCCCACATGTACTCGGGAGCGGTGAGGAGGAATCTCAAGCCCTCGTTTGAAGCCGCTCAGTCTCCGGCCGGAACGGCCAAAATGGCGGCCGCTCCTCACAACACTGATCCGGCCTGCCTCTCCAGCGCACAGCCAGCAGCCTCTCCCTACATGATGCAGCATGGATTCGCCTCAGGTAATCCACCGCTCCCCCCTGTATCCCCAGCTTCCACTGAATCCCTGATTGAACAGTCCCTCACTGACATGGACTTCCCCCCCATGGAAGCAGGCCCTTCCCAGACTCACCAGTTACCTCAGCCTGGGGATTTGGGCCTAATGCAGCCTATGGATATGACTGACATGTTTGCCAAATTTGCTGCCCTTCTGCAGGACACTGCCAATAGGATCACCAGAGACATTAAAACAGACATCCAACACATTGGGACCCGCATGGAAATTATTGAGTCCAATTTAGAAGCAACTATTTCCAGGACGAACCAAAATACTGCCTGTATACAAGTGTTGCAGGAACAATTAGAGAATGCCACTGCTAAAATCGACGACCTCGAGAACCGGAACAGACGGTATAATTTCAGGGTCAGGGGACTCCCGGAGTCATATAAAGACATCCCTGACACCATTAAGGCTTTTATTAAAGACTTGCTGCCTGACACGCCCCAGCACAGACTTGAACTGGACCGAGCTCACAGAGCTCTTAGGCCCCCTAGGGCCGATGGCCTCCCCCGTGATATTGTGGTTAAACCACACTTCTTCTCTGTAAAGGAGGATGTGATGAGGAAATCGAGGACCATGTCCAAAATACTGTTCCAGGGTCACCACCTGCAAATATTCGCAGATCTATCCCCGTCAACCATTCAGAAGAGGAGAGCCCTGAAACCGCTTCTTCAAATCTTGACGGGCAGAGAAATCAAATATTGGTGGCTCTTCCCGTTCCAACTTAAATTTCTCTTCAAGGGCAAGACTTACACCTTCGGATCCCTGCAGGAAGGCGAAAAACTTCTACTACACCTTGGTCTCATCTCCCAAGATCCGACTTCACTACAGCAAGGCTACCCACAGAACTCGGCGAAGAGGCAACTCCCGACCAGCCCCTTGACTCCAGTTTGGGAATCAGCGAGATCCAAAAAATCCAAAGAAACCATCCCCCCCTGAAGCCCACGACTTGAACTAACTTTCTTTTTTTTTTCTTCTTTTTTGACCTCCCATCTTGCACTTGGGAGGTAGTGACACTCTTTTTGACGCACCGCAGGACGAGCACTCCTTTGCAGTGCCCCCACGCCTCTGCCGAGGCGGTCTTGCGACCCGCCTCACAAAGGGAAGACTATCCCCCCCCCCCCCCATTTTTTTTTTTTATTCCCATGTATTTAGTGCTCTTATATCCTCTTGTTGGGGTTGTGGGGGCTATTCATAGTTTGCCCCCCTGGGTTATACATAGCTATTCCCCATGTTATTCCTGATATACTGATATACTGTTATCCTGAAGTGCCTCTATCCCTGGCAGCCCACCCACTGGGCCATTTTCTCTCCTCACCCTCCCCCCTTCCTTTCCTTACCCAGCTTTCTCAGGTTGTTTCTCTGGTCTACCTCATCCACCCTTGGTAGGCTATCCTACTTGTTTTTTGCTACTTGTCATCTCACCTTCTTTGCCTCAATTCTACCTTTCCCTCAGAAATAGACGCAACAGAGGCAGCCAAGTACCCGCAGTACCCGTTGTATGCACCTACTACTATCCCAGATCCATCTCACGTGGCCTCCCTGCTGGGGCGGTGTTCATGCACCCCCTCCTGTCTTGTAGAACAGGTATTTTACCCATCTCTAGACAGGACTGCTCTCTGTTTTTCCCTTTTTCCTCTTGTAGGAAAGGAATCTCAGAGTGACTCAGACTTCCTGATGGAGGGACCACTCACCTCCACTCTACGGGAGACTCCCTTGTCTCCCGCTTTCCTTCTCTTTCCTTCTTTCTTCCTTTTTTCACGAGGTTTTATTTATCTTTCTCATGCAGAAGTCGACTGGGGGGGTACTCCCCGACACTTGCCGCTGCTCAAAGAGGTCTTACATTGGCGACTTGATCACTTCGATTTATCCGGACTCCTACCGGTAAGTGCTACAGACCTTCTAGATTGCCTCCCACCTCTGCTCAATGGCTAGCGATCCCTTAGTCAAAATACCCCTTAAAATTGTGTTACATAAAGTTCAAGGCCTGAACTCTCCTGCGAAACGACGCAAGGTCTTCCAATACCTTCATGCTGAAAAGGTTGATATAGCTCTCCTTCAGGAAACGCACTTCCCTAAACGTTTCAAACCATCCTTCATCCACTCCAAATTCCCGTATTTTTCGTTAGCCAATGCTGATAACAAAACTAAGGGAGTTGGGGTCTTCATCTCCAAAAGATGTAAATTTACTCTCAAATCTGAACATACTGACCCGGAGGGCAGATTTCTTCTAGTAGTAGGGGAAGTGGATGACAAACTATACTCTTTCATATCATACTATGCCCCAAACAAGGGCCAACTGCCCTTTTTTCAACGCCTGATGAAAACCCTGACTCCATTATTAGAAGGCACTGTAATCTTCGGGGGCGACTCCAACACGGCCTTTGACCAGGGGTTAGACAAGTCCCGACCTCCTGGCAAACGCCTCACCAGACCCACCAAGCAGAGCCTCCGCATAGCTAAACTGATATCTCAGTTTGGCCTGGTGGACATTTGGAGGGAAATAAATCCGACTCTCCGTGACTTTACACACTATTCTAACCCACACAAGTCGTTTGCGAGAATAGATCATATTTTCGTGGCTCCTAACTCCATTCCACTGACAACCAGGGCTCACATCAAAGATGTTGCTTGGTCGGACCACTCCATGGTGGTACTGTCTCTCCAGCGCCCCGCTGGTCTCAAACCCAGTAGACGCTGGAGACTTAACGAGTCTATATTGAGTGACCCGGCCAGAGTGACAGAAATTGAACGCGAGATCAGTAACTACTTCATCACTAATGACACGTCAGATATAGGCCCCTCAAGCCTCTGGGCGGCTCATAAAGCTGTCATTAGAGGTCACTTGATCCAAGTAGCTTCCCAAATAAACAAAGCGCATAAGTTAGGCATTGAAACTCTGGAGCAGGAATTTTCGGCCTTGTCCAAAAAGCATAAAGCCAATCCCGCGGCGGTTCCCACATCTAAACTAGATGCGGCCCGCATGGCCCTGAACTTAGCTCTAACGACTAGGGCTGAGAAATGGCTGCGATGGAATAGCTCCAGATTTTATTGTCAAGGGGATAGGATCGGCTCCATGCTGGCAGGCAGACTTACCCCAAAATTTAGAACCACAGTATTCCCGAAAATTAGAATCCAAGGTGGAACCCTGTCACAGAACCCCCAACGTATCATGGGGGAATTTCAGGACTTTTACAAATCCCTATACAGCAACCCTAATGGTCCTACTCAATCTTCGATTGACCGGTTCCTCAACTCTATACAGTGTCCCGTCTTGAAAGACTCTCACCGTCTGAAACTTGACGCCCCTATCTCCACTGAGGAGGTTTGCAGGGTTATTAAAAATTTGAAATCCCATTCGGCACCGGGCCCGGATGGATTTTCTATACCTTACTATAAATCGTTCTCCTCCACGCTAGCTCCCTACATGGCCCGCTTTTTTAATGCTCTTAGACAGGGAGGTACTCTAGATTCTTCCATCAACTCAGCATATATCACGGTTTTACCCAAGCCGGACAAGGACACCAGCCCTGTTGGTAATTATAGACCGATATCTCTCATCAATAATGATTTGAAGATTCTGACTAAAATCCTTGCAGACCGCCTGGTCTCCTTCATTAGCTTATACATAGACAAGGACCAAGTAGGCTTTATCCCAGGGAGGCAGGGACCCGATCAAACCAGACGTGCTATTGATTTAATTTCTCTCATCAATTCTAACCGGGACTCTGGCTCTCCTAGGCAGGGTTGCTTGCTTTCCCTGGATTTCCAGAAAGCATTTGATTCCGTCCACTGGACATACATTTTCTCTACTTTAAAACGCTGTGGTTTCGGAGAATCGTTTCTCAATATTATGTATGCACTTTATTCCTCTCCCTCGGCTCAGGTGCGTCTGCAGGGATTTTACTCGGAATCTTTTACTATATCAAGGGGCACTAGACAGGGTTGCCCGCTTTCCCACTTAATTTTTGCCATAGCAATCGAATCCCTGGCGATTTCCATCAGAACCGACCCAAACATCCAAGGCATTCAATGCGGCTCCAGACACCATAAATGCGCATTATTTGCTGATGACATTTTATTATTTGTCTCCTCCCCGCTGACAACCCTCCCTAATATCTGCCATCTATTAGACAAATTTGGAACGGTCTCGGGGCTAAAGGTCAACTTCGACAAATCCCAAGCTCTTAACAATAACATTCCCGATTCCCTCCTGACCACGCTCAGGGAGAGCTTCCGATTCACCTGGAATGACCATGCGATTACGTACTTAGGGATTAAACTAACTCCCAGGGTTGAACTCCTCCACCAAACAAATTATCCGCCTCTGTACAAAAAACTAGAGGAGGACCTCTCCCGGTGGTCTCGGCTTTCCCTGTCCTGGCTGGGCAGGATCAATACGATCAAGATGACCATGCTTCCCCGCATACTGTATTACTTTAGAGCACTCCCGATCCCGGTAGACAAAACTCGCCTAAAACTCTTTCAAGCCAGAATCAACAAATTCGTTTGGGGCAAGGGAGGGCACAGAATTTCAAAGTCAGTCCTATTTAGATCCAGGATGGAAGGGGGGCTCGGTCTGCCCAACTTGCTCTGGTATTTCCATGCCGCTCAACTGGCACAATTATCCACGGTTTACTCGAGGTGGGAACAGCCCGACTGGGTCCACATTGAGAGACAGGCGGTTCCCCTCCACACTCTAGACTACCTTCTCTGGAGCCCTAAAAAGCTAAGGCCTTCAATCTTATCCCCAACTCTATCACACTCCTTTGCCCTCTGGGACTCTCTGAAACACAACAGCCAACTGTCCTCCCCTATAGAACCTTTACAACACCTTTTCCAAAACCCCGCATTCCAACCAGGTCTTGACATAAAAGCATTCAAGTGGTGGCTAGATAAGGGACTCTACAGAATAGGCCACTTCCTTAGGCCCCTAGGCCCCCTATCTAAAGCTTTCTGTGTAAGTAACCTAGGCATGCCTGAATCTGAATTCTTCAGATTCACCCAGATCTCCAATTTCCTACACAAACGTTGCAAAAAACTCCCAAATGGCCCTCAAATTACTCCATATGAACAATGGTGTGGACAGGCCGTTGAGCAGAGAGGGGGAATCTCATTGATCTACAAGGCACTATCGCCAGCGCAGTCTAAGACACCTTACATGCTGGCCTGGGAGGAAGACCTGTCCCAACACTGGAAATTAGAAACCTGGCACAGGAATTTCTCTCACTCTTTTAAAGGTATTATCAACACAGGTCTCATAGAAGCCAGCATCAAAGTACTTACTAGATGGTACCTGGTCCCCTCGAAGTTAGCGATCATCTTCCCAGCAACCTCACCTCTCTGTTTTAGGGGCTGCAACTTGAGGGGTGACATGCTTCATACCTGGTGGACTTGTCCCAGGATTCGCAATTTTTGGAATAAAATCTTCTCTTGGATACGCAAAATGACAACATTGTCTATCCAACCGTCCCCCCTCATTGCTCTCCTCAATTTCCCAGTGAGGGAAGCCTCCAAGTTTACTCAACGCCTCATTTTTTTCATCATTTTAGGGGCTAAGCTCACTCTGGCTAAAGCCTGGAAACAACCCTCTGTCTCAACCCTCCTAGCTAAAAGGAAAATCTCCTGGATTATGAACCAGGATAAGATGACTGGTGTGATCCTAGATCGCTCCGATAAATTTGTAAAAACCTGGGAACCCTGGGCGACGTTCACTGGAGTCACTCTCCATCATTGACCTCAAGAGCACTTGCAGCACGCCCACTCCACCCCAGTCGACTTCTCTGATTCTCTACTCCTACCCTCCTCTTTCATTCCATCCTTTTTTCTTCCTCCTTCTCCCTCCCACTTACCTTCTTCCCTCTTTTCTTATTTTTTCTGGTTTTCTGTTTTTTTTTTTGATTCTAACTTGCATGTTTACTAGAATTTAGGCCTAGTATCAGCAGATAACTGATTTGACCACCACCAAGGTTGGACGTTACATCAGTCATGGTCCAGGCATGGTCCTCGGATCTTTGAGCCTTCCTGAGCACTCTCCCGCTAGAGTGCTCATCGAGGATCGTGTTTTTTATTTAGTTCAGGTTTACTGATTTTAGAAGGGGGGGTAAAACGCTATGTCTGGCACAAACCCAACACATCACATCACCCAAAGAACACCATCCCCACAGTGAAACATGGTGGTGGCAGCATCATGCTGTGGGGATGTTTTTAAGCAGTCGGGACTGGGAAACTGGTCATAGTTGAGGGAGAGATGGATGGTGCTACATACAGGGATATTCTTAAGCAAAACCTGTACCACTCTGTGTGTGATTTGAGGCTAGGATGGAGGTTCACCTTCCAGCAGGACAATGACCCCAAACACACTGCTAAAGCAACACTTCAGTGGTTTAAGGGGGAACATGTAAATGTGTTGGAATGGCCTAGTCAAAGCCTAGACCTCAATCCAATAGAAAATCTGTGGTCAGACTTAAAGATTGCTGTTCACAAGCACAAACCATCCAACTTGAAGGAGCTGGAGCAGTTTTGTAAGAAGGAATGGGCAAAAATCCCAGTGGTAAGACGTGGCAAGCTCATAGAGACTTATTCAAAGCGACTTGGAGATTTGATAGCCGCAAAAGGTGGCTCTACAAAGTATTGACTTTAGGGGGGTGAATAGTTATGCACATTGACTTTTTCAGTTATGTTGTCCTATTTGTTGTTTGCTTCACAATAAAAAAAATAAAACATCTTCAAAGTTGTGGGCATGTTCTGTAAGTTAAATGATGCAAATCCTCAAACAATCCATGTTAATTCCAGGTTGTGAGGCAACAAAACCCCTGAAAAAAATGCCAGGGTGGGTGAATACTTTTTCAAGGCACTGTATATATATATATATATATATATATATATATATATATATATATATATATATATTATACACACACTGTATATATGGACTGAAAAGTAGAGGTTACATTTTTGTAGAAAGTAGCACTCTGGAAAGATCTTGAACTGTAAAGATTGTGATTGGTAGCTGTGGAGAAAATGTGGCCAGCTTAAAGCCCCCTCAACTTGTCCCAGAAGAGTAGGATGCATGTGGGAACATACAGTATAAGTTGACAATTCAGAGCTAGAACAGTCGGTTACAAAAGTGGGGTAGATTGAGCAACATGATCTTATCAATTCTGCTTAAAATTAAAAAAGGCAGTGTTTTTTCTTTCACAATACCCACAATGAAATCCTAGTGCGCTGATCAACGTGGCTGATGTATACTTGGCTAAAGATATACATGTGGCCATATCCCCCGATTTATTGATAACAGCTTCTATGCCCTTTAACACCAGAAAGAATTGCATCCCTTCTAAAATCCCTTGTTTACTGCACCATGGACTAGGCCAGAACTAAAATTCAAGGAGGGGAGTCCAAACCAGAGTCCAGGATTTAGTGATGGCTGGACTAAGCTCTTTCAGTGCCTGGTACTGCTTGTTTTTAACACAGGGACCAAGAGGCTCAGTACTTTTGGGAAGGATTCTTTTCAGGTTTATCTGTTTTTGGGCTTGTTCACAACAGAACATGGTGCTGGAAACCCACATTCTGTGCACATTTCCTGCACTGCATTAAAAACACACTGGGCGTGCAATGTATTCCTAGCGACACCACAAATGCAGTACATTTGCCTGCACTGGAAATTAAATGAATGGTACTGCAGTACTATTTGATCCAGTTGCAGTGCATTTTACTGTGATCCAGTGTGATTTCAGCCCATTCTAATGAATAGGCCTAAATTGCACTGCACTAAATCACACAGGAATGTGGTGTGAACCATCCCTAACTGAAGTAAAAGAAAATAGTGTATAAAATCCTGGCACACCAAACAATGGGGCTAATATACCTAGTATAAAAAAGCTGCCAGCAAGCAGTTCTCATACTGTACCAGTCTGTTTTGCAGTTAGCTCATATGCCATTTAACACCAGCAAGAATTGCACCCCTTCTGAAAACCCTTGACTATTGCCACCATAGACTAGGCAAGGGATAATAAATTTAAATTCTAGGAGGTGGATAAAGGCCAGAGCCCGGCATTTAGTGATGGCTGGACTAAGCTCTTTCAGTGCTTGTTTTTAATACAGGGACCAGGAGGCTCAGTAGTTTTGGCAAGAATTATTTTCACGTTTATCTGTTTTTACCAGACAATAGAGCTCACATTTATATTGTAGAAGGAGTACCAGCAAGCGATTCTTCCTCTGTACTCATACCAGTTTGTTGTGCAGTTAGCACTTTGTGGTGCTTAAAGGGTACTGAAAACTATCAAACCCCCTCTCCCTCTCTAAAAATCCAACCCATGCTGCCATGAACTGAGTTCTATTGCACCACTGGAGCTGTAGGAATACTATTTAGATGCATGCTCGTTTTCCTGCCATCATGGGGACATTTGGGTATTGGGGAGATTTTTTAACAAACAGATAAAATAAATTGATGGGGGATTTAATGTTTTTTAAAAATTAAAATTCACACATTCAATAAATACCGGTACATACCAAAGGTGGAGTTGGAACAGTAGCTGCTGTTGTGTCTGGTATCTGGATATTTACAGAAAAAAAGGTATTTATCTTTGCAATAACATTTTACATGCAATGCATTCTGCATTATTTGAAGGCATATTTTATACAATGTTTTTAATTGCATACTTGGTTTTGAATTTTCTACCAGTAGAAGCTTTATCTCCTTGTTAGCAGTCCCCTAATTTGCAACATACAGACACAAATGCGCTTCTAATAAGACAAGGGTCTCTTCCTGAAAGACTGGACCGAGGAACTCTGCACTCTGGCTGCCAGGCCTTTGAATATTTTTGAGCTCTACCTCCACATTCTGGGTATACCTCCCCAGGAATTGGCTGGAGTGCCATACATTTTCAGGCTGCCTGTTCTGCTCTCCCTCTTCACTATACTTATTGAAGTCTCTAGGAGACAGGAGGAAGTAGCAGAACAGAAGCCTGTCAGATACTGAAGAGCCCTAAGTAATCAACCTATGCTCAACTGTTTACAGCTAAATTTACCTAGCAGCCTACTCTGAAAAAAAAGACACAAAAAAAGGTATACAACAGCACTGTATACAGGACTAAATTTAATGTAATGCTTTGTTCTGTACTACACTACACTGACACACTGGGGGTTATTTACTAAAGGTAAATGCACTTTGCACTAAAAGTGCACTGCAAGTGCACTTGGAAGTGCAGTCCTTGTAGATCTGAGGGGGACATGCAAGGAAAATAAAAAACATAATTTTTGCGCGCACATGATTGGATGATAAAATCAGCAGAGCTTCACACAATTTCAGAGCTTCCCTTCTACAGGTCTACAGCGATCTACAGCGACTGCACTTTCAGGGCGCTTGTAGTGCAAAGTGGATTTGCCTTTAGTAAATCAACCCCACTATTCTCACACACTAGACTAACAATAAACTAACACTCTGCACTTAAGAGTCACAATAAGTGAACAGTGAACACACTAACTGCTAGTAGCAAAACAAGCCCTACTCTATCTCCACTCCAACACACTACAAGAGCTGGCTATGGGGAATTTCTGTGGGCGCACGGGCGCCACCCCCTCTCTCCAGCCACCCCCTCTATGACTAATGGATAGATTTATGTATTGCATGGATCTATCCATGGCCGCCACCCCCTATTCATGCGTCTGGCCCCTTTTCGGATGCCGGGAGCCTGAATTACAGCAGCGGGGGGGGACTTTTGAAGCACCTGATTAGAGCCATAGGCTCTAATAGGCTTTAAAAAAGGTGAACTGTGAGTGCAGAGCATTGCACTCACAGTTCACCCAGGTGTGTTAGAACACTGCCTCTCTGCCAATCAGGTGCGTGGGTCTGTTACCCGGCACCTGATTGTCTGAAAGGACAGGTGCTGCGATTGGACGCCTATAAGTAAGAGGGGAGGAGACACATGGAGAACACAGCAGCAGCTGTCTGACCTGCTGCAAGGTCCCACAGCTCGCCGCCATCACCCACATGCCTGACCTGGCACCAAGACAGGGTAAATGCCGGGCAGACGGTGAGTGGGCAGGGGGTCACAGTGACAGCATTTTATGGGGCACAGTGGCACTATTTGATGGGGCACAGTGGCAGAATTTAATAGGGCACAGTGGCAGAATTTGATAGGCACAGTGGCTGCGTTTAATGGCACAGTGGCTGCAATTGATGGGCACAGCGGCTGCAATTGATGGGCACAGTGGCTGCATTTGATGGGCCCACAGCTCGCTGCCGTCACCCACATGCCTGACCTGGCACCAAGACAGGGTAAATGCCGGGCAGACGGTGAGTGGGCAGGGGGTCACAGTGACAGCATTTGATGGGGCACAGTGGCACTATTTGATGGGCACAGTGGCAGCATTTGATGGGGCACAGCGGCTGCAATTGATGGGGCACAGCGGCTGCAATTGATGGGCACAGTGGCTGCATTTGATGGGCACAGTGAGGCTGCAATTGATGTTTTTTTTTCAGAATTTTTCAGTTTGTTTGCGCCCCCCCAAAAATTGTGAACACCAGTCACCACTGGTGGGGTAGGACTATGATAGGAGTATGATATGATACTGAGCCATGATAGTAGTAAGTAATCCTCACTTTGTCTAATCAGGGCTCTGACAGCGCTAATTGGCCAATCTTTGCACCTGACCAGTGGCCAGGTGCAAGGCTTCATCCAATTAGGGCCTTAGAATGCACTGTGAAGTGCGCAGTGCACTGTGGGGATTTCAGCGAACATTTTGCCGAGCTATCCGTAAACACTGATGTTCGCCGAACAGTTGAACAGGTGAAGTTCGGGCCGAACTTATGCTCAGGTCAAACTGTTCGCCCATGCACTACTTTTAGTGTGATCCAGTGTGATTTCAGCCCAT
Source organism: Lithobates sylvaticus (assembly GCA_028564925.1). Lineage (NCBI taxonomy): Eukaryota > Metazoa > Chordata > Amphibia > Anura > Ranidae > Lithobates > Lithobates sylvaticus. The sequence continues at coordinate 336,384,616 of CM053029.1, read as the reverse complement.
TCTAATGAATAGGCCTAAATTGCACTGCACTAAATCACACAGGAATGTGAGCCCACATTCCTGTGTGATTCAGGTGTGAACCATCCCTAACTGAAGTAAAAGAAAATAGTGTATAAAATCCTGGTACACCAAACAATGGGGCTAATATACCTAGTATAAAAAAGCTGCCAGCAAGCAGTTCTCATACTGTACCTGTACCAGTCTGTTTTGCAGTTAGCTCATATGCCATTTAACACCAGCAAGAATTGCACCCCTTCTGAAAACCTTTGACTATTGCCACCATAGACTAGGCCAGGGATAATAAATTAAAATTCTAGGAGGTGGATAAAGGCCAGAGCCCGGCATTTAGTGATGGCTGGACTAAGCTCTTTCAGTGCTTGTTTTTAATACAGGGACCAGGAGGCTCAGTAGTTTTGGCAAGAATTATTTTCACGTTTATCTGTTTTTACCAGACAATAGAGCTCACATTTATATTGTAGAAGGAGTACCAGCAAGCGATTCTTCCTCTGTACTCGTACCAGTTTGTTGTGCAGTTAGCACTTTGTGGTGCCTAAAGGGTACTGAAAACTATCAAACCCCCTCTCCCCCTCTAAAAATCCAACCCATGCTGCCATGAACTGAGTTCTATTGCACCACTGGAGCTGTAGGAATAATATTTAGATGCATGCTCGTTTTCCTGCCACCATGGGGACATTTGGGTATTGGGGAGATTTTTTAACAAACGTTTTTTTTTATTTAATATTAATTTATTTAATTTTTTTTTTTTTTTTAATTTTTTTTTATTATTTTTTTATTTATTTTTTTATATTTTTTATTTTTTTTATTTTTTTTATTTTTTATTTTTTAATTTTTTTTTTTAATAATTTTTATTTTTATTTTTTTTTTTTTTATTTATTTATAATTTTTTTTTTTATTTTTTTTTTATTTTATTTTTTTTATTTATTTTTTTATAATTTTATTTTATTTATTATTTTTTTTTTTTTTTTAAATTATTTTTTTTTTTTATTTTTTTTTATTTAATTTATTATTATGATTTTTTATTTTATTTTTTTTTTTTTTAACAGATAAAATAAATTGATGGGGGATTTAATGGTTTTTAAAAATTAAAATTCACACATTTAATAAATACCGGTACATACCGAAGGTGGAGTTGGAACAGTAGCTGCTGTTGTGTCTGGTATCTGGATATTTACAGAAAAAATGTATTTATCTTTGCAATAACATTTTACATTCAATGCATTCTGCATTATTTGAAGGCATATTTTATAAAAAATGTTTTTAATTGCATACTTGGTTTTGAATTTTCTACCAGTAGAAGCTTTATCTCCTTGTTAGCAGTCCCCTAATTTGCAACATACAGACACAAATGCGCTTCTAATAAGACAAGGGTCTCTTCCTGAAAGACTGGACCGAGGAACTCTGCACTCTGGCTGCCAGGCCTTTGAATATTTTTGAGCTCTCCCTCCACCTTCTGGGTATACCTCCCCAGGAATTGTCTGGAGTGCCATACATTTTTAGGCTGCCTGTTCTGCTCTCCCTCTTCACTATACTTATTGAAGTCTCTAGAAGACAGGGGGAAGTAGCAGAACAGAAGCCTGTCAGACACTGAAGAGCCCTAAGTAATCAACCCCTGCTCAACTGTTTACAGCTAAATTTACCTAGCAGCCTACTCTGAAAAAAAAGACACAAAAAAAGGTATACAACAGCAATGTATACAGGACTAAATTTAATGTAATGCTTTGTTCTGTACTACACTACACTGACACACTGGGGGTTATTTACTAAAGGTAAATCCACTTTGCACTAAAAGTGCAGTCGTTGTATATCTGAGGGGGACATGCAAGGAAAATAAAAAACATAATTTTTGCTTGCACATGATTGGATGATAAAATCAGCAGAGCTTCACACAATTTCAGAGCTTCCCCTCTACAGGTCTACATCGATCTACAGCCACTGCACTTTCAGTGCACTTGTAGTGCAAAGTGGATTTGCCTTTAGTAAATCAACCCCACTATTCTCACACACTATAAACTAACACTCTGCACTTAAGAGTCACAAAAGGGGAACAGTGAACACACTAACTGCTAGTAGCAAAACAAGCCCTACTCTATCTCCACTCCAACACACTACAAGAGCTGGCTATGGGGAATTTCTGTGGGCGCACGGGCGCCACCCCCTCTCTCCAGCCACCCCCTCTATGACTAATGGATAGATTTATGTATTGCATGAATCTATCCATGGCCGCCACCCCCTATTCATGCGCCTGGCCCCTTTTCGGATGCCGGGAGCCTGAATTACAGCAGCGGGGGGGGGGGGTACTTTTGAAGCACCTGATTAGAGCCACAGGCTCTAATAGGCTTCAAAAAAGGTGAACTGTGAGCACAGAGCATTGCACTCACAGTTCACCCAGGTGTGTTAGAACACTGCCTCTCCGCCAATCAGGTGCGTGGGTCTGTTACCCGGCACCTGATTGGCTGAAAGGACAGGTGCTGCGATTGGCGCCTATAAGGAAGAGGGGAGGAGACACATGGAGAACACAGGAGCAGCTGTCTGACCTGCTGCAAGGTCCCACAGCTCGCCACCGTCACCCACATGCCTGACCTGGCACCAAGACAGGGTAAATGCCGGGCAGACGGTGAGTGGGCAGGGGGTCACAGTGACAGCATTTGATGGGGCACAGTGGCACTATTTGATGGGGCACAGTGGCAGCATTTGATAGGGCACAGTGGCAGCATTTGATAGGCACAGTGGCTGCGTTTAATGGCACAGTGGCTGCAATTGATGGGCACAGTGGCTGCATTTGATGGGCACAGTGGCTGCATTTGATGGGCCCACAGCTCGCTGCCGTCACCCACATGCCTGACCTGGCACCAAGACAGGGTAAATGCCGGGCAGACGGTGAGTGGGCAGGGGGTCACAGTGACAGCATTTGATGGGGCACAGTGGCACTATTTGATGGGCACAGCGGCTGCAATTAATGGGCACAGTGGCTGCATTTGATGGGCACAGTGGCTGCATTTGATGGGCACAGTGAGGCTGCAATTGATGTTTTTTTTTTTTCAGAATTTTTCAGTTTGTTTGCGCCCCCCCAAAAATTGTTAGCACCAGTCGCCACTGGTGGGGTGGGACTATGATAGGAGTATGATATGATACTGAGCCGTGATAGTAGTAAGTAATCCTCACTTTGTCTAATCAGGGCTCTGACAGTGCTATTTGGCCAATCTTTGCACCTGACCAGTGGCCAGGTGCAAGGCTTCATCCAATTAGGGCCCTAGAATGCACTGTGAAGTGCGCAGTGCACTGTGGGGATCTCAGCGGGCAAACATTTTGCCGAGCTATCCGTAAACACTGATGTTCGCCGAACAGTTGAACAGGTGAAGTTCGGGCAGAACCTATGCTCAGGTCAAACTGTTCGCCCATCTCTACTTTGACTGCATTCTGCACCTTTTGAAGACATACTCCCCTAAGGCGTATGTATGGTTCTTAAAGTGCATAGCAAGTTTTGGGTCCAAACTTGCAAAGCTTGAGGAACTTTTAAATGACTCACTCATCTCTAACAGTTAAATTAGTTAGTTTTCCTAAAATTGTTCTTTTGAAGCATTGAGAACAATTTGCAGTCTTTTCGTTTTGTGTTTTTGGTGTTATGCTCCCATTTATGGTCTTTAGTTGAGTGGACATCCTATTGTATGGCTTTAACCGCAGTTTTACTGCAGCAGGCGGGCTCCCTTTCGCGAAATCTGTATGTGATCTCGGGGGGCCCAGATAGCAGGCGTGCACGCCCACTGCATAGCGGGGGTGCCGATGCTCGTGACCGCCGGCTACGAGCGATTGTGACCAGGAGACACAGAACAGGGACGAGTGTGTGTAAACACACACTTCCCTGTTCTGTTCTGACAGGAGTGACAGATTGTGTGTTCCTATTAGCTAGGAACCACGATCTGTCACTTCCTGTAGTTAGTCCCTCCCCCTTCAGTTAGAATCCCCTCCCAGGGAACATAGTTAACCCCTTCACTGTCCCCTAGTGTTAACCCCTTCATTGCCAGTGACATTATTACAGTAATCAATGCATGCAATGCACGCACTGCTCGTTGTATTAATGCCAATGGTTCCAAAAATTTGTCAAAATTGGCCGATGTGTCCGCCATAACGTCACAGTCATGATAAAAATCACAGATCGCCGCCATTACTAGTAAAAAAATAATAATAATAAAAATGCTATAAATCTATCCCCTATTTTGTAGACGCTATAACTTTTGCGCAAACCAGTCAATATACGCTTATTGCGATTTTTTTTACCAAAAATATGTAGAATAATACATATCGGCCTGACAGAGGAAAAAACATTTTTTTTTAGATATTTTGGGGGGATATTTATTATAGCAAAAAGTAAAAAATAATGCATTTTTAAAGAAATTGTCGCTCTTTTTTTGTTTATAGCGCAAAAAAAAAACCTCAGAGGCAATCAAATATCACCAAAAAAAAGCTCTATTTGTGGGAAAAAAAAGGACATCAATTTTGTTTGGGTACAACGTCGCACGACCGCGCAATTGTCACTTAAAGCGTTGCAGTGCCGAATCGCAAAAAGTGCTCTGGTCGGGAAGGGGGTAAATTCTTCCGGGGCTGAAGTGGTTAATGTTCCAGATTATTATTGTGATTAACATATAACCCTTGAAGAAAACTTGTACTGACAGAATATGGAGGCTGCCATTGCTGTTTTTTGAGTTACTGTCCTGGAAATAACTGCATAATTTGTCCAGGTCAGTAATCAAGTCAGTGGCAGCCAAAGAGCTAGTATTTCCTGGAGAAGATCCGCATAGACAACCTGCAAGTTTTTCTCAGAACAGGTCTCTAAAAAACTCTGGCTCAGTGTTAGCATAAACTGGGCTTTACTTTACCACCGGAGCTGCAATAATGGGATTGTGAGGTATCCTTGGCTTCTCTGCAACCATGGGAAAATTCATATATCATGGGGATACTTTTCCAGCCACAAATAGATTATAGAAATTAATAACATGATGTTTTGGCTTTAGGAAATTAACTTATTCTGAATAGGTACATACCGGAGGTACAGCTGGAAGAGCAAGTGGTTCTTTAACGGCTGGTCCAGGAACTGGCTAAATATAAACAGAAACAAGGTATTTATATTTTCAACAAGAACTTGCTTTAAATGCATTCTGCATAGTTTAAAGACAAATCACTCAAAATATATTTTTTTACTTTTTTTTAATTGCTCACTTGGGGTGATGTTAATCTGCTTGTTAGCAGTCTCCTCATTTACAAAATACAGACACGAATGTGAATCTAATAAGTCCCAAACATGCACGTATACCTCTACAAAGGTGGTAAATATTGTATGTATGTGTGTGTATATATATATATATATATATATATATAAATATATATATATATAAACACACACACACGCCCCCCTTATCTCCAGGCGCCGCCTACTAATCTTCATGCGGGGTGCTGGACTCAAAGGATTCTATGAGTTTTTTGTGTTTTTTGAAGCACATTATTAGAGCCTGAGGCTCTAATTGGCTTCAAAAAGGTTGAGCTTGGGGAGCAGAGCACAGCGCCCCTTGAACCCTCCCACTTGTGACATTAGCGAATCAATATTCGTTATTGTCTTCCTGCTTCTCCTCCCGGAAAATCAGGACAGAAGGCAGATCTTAAAACTGGATCAGCTAGGAGGAGATGCCGTGGAAGCTGCGACCTGAACAGGGTAAGTGCGGACCTGGCAGGGGGGGTGCTGTTTGCCGCCTCCAAAAATTAACTGAGGGAACTGGTGTTAATCTTTACTAACATATCAAATGAAATAAAAAGAAAAAGCAAAACATGTTTGAAAATCTGAATCCAAAAAAAAAAATATTGATCAATCAGTCCATAGTATCCCTAGGTTCTTCTTCAAGCCATGGCGACCGGGCCCCTTGCTGCAGGGGGCCCTTGAGGGGAGGGGAGGCTGAGAGGAGCTCCCTGATCGTCAGCCGAACTGTAATCGGACTGTGCAGGGAGCTCCTCACATACCTAAAGTGAAAGCACTGTGTGCTGTGCTGTGCTCTTTGTCTCCCCCTACAGTGCAGTACCCGGCAGGAAGAAGGTAAATGTCTGACGTTTTTTTTTTTTTTTTTGAGACTATCTACTGTATGTGTGTTTATATGTGTGTGCATGCATGTGTGTGGGAGTGTGCATGTGTGCATGTGTGTGGGGGTGTGCATGTGTGTGTGTGGGGGGGTGTGCATGTGTGTGGGGGTGTGCATGTGTGTGTGTGTGGGGGGGTGCATGTGTGTGTGTGTGGGGGTGTGCATGTGTGTGGGGGGGTGCATGTGTGTGTGTGCATGCATGTGTGGGGTGCATGCATGTGTGGGGGGTGCATGCATGTGTGTGTGGGGGGGTGCATGCATGTGTGTGTGGGGGGGTGCATGCATGTGTGTGCATGCATGTGTTGTGGGGGGGTGCATGCATGTGTTGTGGGGGGGGGGGGTGCATGTGTGTGTGTGTGGAGGGTGCATGCATGTGTGTGTGGGGGTGTGCATGCATATGTGTGTGGGTGTGCGAGCGGGCGGTGGGGATTCACAGTGGCAGCATTTGGCACACCGGCATTTGATGGGCACACTGGCGGCATTTGATGGGCACACTGGCGACTTTTGATGCTACATCGGTTGCGTTTGATGGTACAGTGGCTACAATTGATGGGCACAGTGGCGACATTTGATGGTACAGTGGCTGAAATTGATGGGCACAGTGGCAGCATTTGATGGGCACAGTGGCGACATTTGATGGGCACAGTGGCGACGTTTGATGGCACAGTGGTGGCGTTTGATGGTACAAATTGTGACTGGGCCCTGGTGTTCCAACATCGGGCTTGGAGTAAAGAGCTTTGTCCGGAGGTCGGGGGCCCTCCGTGGTTTCTCTCATCGGGGCCCTGAGGGTTCTAGTTACCCCACTGGTGAAACGGCTGCGTTTAGATGAATTTTGGCGGCTTCTGTCATCTTTAGTACTAGAGGAATCTCGTGAAGAGTCAGGTGTAGCACGACGGCGAGGACCACTAGAAGTAGAAGTTCTATCTATGAGATGTAAATTGTGCAGGCTATTTTGCAGCTCATCATAGGATCTACAGGTGTATTTGGTACGGGAATGGGATCACAATCAAATGGGATCACAATTCACCCTTAATTCCCCTTTTGGACACAAATTTCTTCCCACCGGGGAAGGAAGAGTACATATACCTTAGTAGGTGGGCTAATAAGGATAATTTAAAATTACAGGATATAATGGTAGGAAACAGACTGTTCACTTATGAAGAAATCACTCGGGAATGGGGACAGAAAGCACTAGATAAATGGAGATATACTCAGTTACAGCACTTTGCACAGAATCTGCCAAGGCCATTACGAGGAAAGAGACAACTGAGACCCTTAGAGAAATTAGTCCCCGCAAAGTTTAGAAAAAAGGATAGCAAAAATATATAAAATATTGCTATGTGAGGCAGACCATGAATACCCATCCTATCTAGAAAAATGGGAAAAAGAAATAGGCCCGTTAAGTAGCGATAAACATAGAAATAAGATAATAAGGCTTGTTCTTTCTGTAGCAAGGGATTCACAAACAGTGGAAATGGCATACAAGCTGCTAGCAAGGTGGTATGTAACCCCACAGAGAGCTAACGCATACAGTGATGACAATTCGCCAATTTGTTGGCGAGGGTGTCAGGCGGTTGGGACATTCTCACATTTATGGTGGGAGTGCCCCAAAATAGGGGATTACTGGAACCAAATAATAGAAGCAATTTATACTATAACAGGAGAAAGGGTTAAAAAACAACCATGGACATGTCTGTTCCATGATACAGAAATGGGAGTGAGACAATATGGGTCCACCTTAATTCCCTACCTATTGAACTCAGTCAAGGCCCTGATCCCCTGCCTGTGGAAGACCCCGAACACTCCATCTGTGATGGAGTGGATTAAGAGGGTGGAATGGACAAGAAAGGTAGAAGAGTCAATCCACAAGGCAGAGGATACAGAGGGGAAACATCATAAACTATGGAAGCAATGGGAGGAGTTTAGGAAAACGGAGGGATTCTTAAGGATGTGGGAAAGAGAGTGCGGAGGGGAATAGAAGGAAGTGAGCGAGACAGGGTAGGCCCATCCTTGTTTTCCTTTTTCTTTCCTCTTCTTCTATGCCTTAGGGGGGGGAGGAGGGGGTGAAGTTAATGATTTAAGGACTTGATTCAGTATGATTTAAAAAAAGTAATGTTTGTATATGTTTATAAAATGTGAAAATAAAGAATATATATATTATATATATGTTCTGAGCATGGCCGAGTGAGGATGTGAGTCGTACAAGCTCCCGGCATCTGCAACAGCTCCAGACGAGGCTTGTTACAGCGCGAGCCTTGCAGGACGAAAACAGGCATATCTGGAAGAAACAGCTGACGGAAAAGCAGTGAGGAGGAGAGGAGGACGTAATTCATCTGAGCTTCCAGTTCCCCGGCTCCCTCGACTTCCACATTAGCCCTGACCTGACCCCGCTGTTCACTGACCCTGTTCCCGCTCCTACGTCAGCCCTCCAGCAAGCACACAGCTGAGGAGACCCAGCGTGAGTTTTGGCAACTCGAGCCGGAGATACCTGGAGGAAACAGCTGACGGAGATCGAGAGGAGGAGGGGAGGACGTAAGCTATACGAGCTCCCAGCTCCCCGACTTCAGCGGCTTCCACGGCTTCCACGCCAGCTATGGATGAGGCAGAAGAGGCTTGACGCGGTATGTACACAGTTGGAGAGACCCAGGTGAGAAGTGCCTGACTCCTGACGGGACAATTATATCCACAGACATAGCCATAGCCATAGTAGCTATAACCATAGCAGCGGTCAGCTGGCAAAGTGGAACAAGGAGAGTGAAGTAGCTGTCCCAGGGGGGGTCTAGAACGGGTCTGGGAGCCACTAGATCGGGGTACTACTGGACTATAATAGACCAGGGCACTAAGCTGGGCGGAGCGGTATGCACTCGGGGAGACAGCGGGAGTCCAAGACCTCCCGCAAAGCGGCTAAAGCCGCTAAGGATTTAGTTGGAGAACAGACGCGGATTGGGCAGTACTTTTCAACACCACAAGCGCAGGCTACAGTGTTGGAAATACAGGGAGAGGGGCGGAAATTTGGAATGGAAAAAGTTCCGGCAGTGGAGTATACTGAAGAGAACTTTCCAGCACCAGTATCAGCGTTAATAACACAGACACATAGGACGGTAAGGAGGAGCATGGAAGCACTGCAGATTGCCCCGCAGACCTCTCAGGTGTCTTCTCAGAAAAAAGCGGTGGCTGGAAACCTTAGTGGGGATATGGAGCAGGGAAGCTTGAGAGGAGAAGTAGAGGACTTAAAAACATTGATACAGGCTCTCCCTACTAAGGCAGATATAGAGGCTTTGATCATTAGAATTGAGGAAACGCATTTAAAAGAGTCGCAGCAGGTGCGGCTTGAGGTACATGGGCTAACGGAGCGTGTAGCGGAAGGTGAAAAAGTTTCACAAAGTTTGGAACAACGCACAGTGACCTTGGAGCAGAAAGTAGCTGACCTGGAAAAAGATAGAGCTACTCAATTGGACACCACAGCTGCACTACAACTACAGATAGAGGAGCTCGAGGACAGAAGTCGCCGGTGCAACGTGCGACTTCGGGGAGTTCCAGAACCTGCAGGGGCAGAAAATCTACATGACACGGTAATGTCTGTTTTTCACTTAATGTTAAAGGAGGGGATACCGTCGAACATGGAGATTGATAGAGTTCATAGAGCCCCGGGTCCAATATCGAAAGATCCGAGTCGCCCCAATCACCCCCGTGATGTTATTTGTCGCTTACATTATTTTGCACATAGAGAAATCGTGCTGAGGAAAGCTTGGGAGATGGGAGTAATTGACTTTAAAGGTAAACAGTTGAAAATTCTCCCCGACTTGTCTAGAGCCACCTTACAGCGCAGAGCGATATTGCGTCCAGTACTGGATAAAATACGGGATGGGGGAGGTACTTACCGTTGGAGATTTCCAGTGTCAGTTTTCATACGGAAGGGGGAGGCCTCATTTTGGCTCCGTTCCAAATCAGATCTCCCAGATCTGTTTCTGTTCTTGGGTGTGGAGCCATTTTTGGTTTCGGACTGGCTGCAGATTCTACCACAGAGGCCTAACCGTAAAGACACTAGATCAAGGGACTAGCTTGGCATAATCCAGATTAACTATGCCTAGAAATCTATTGAAGGAACCTATGGACAGTGCCCGGTTTTTTCTGTTTATTTTCTTTTTGTTTTTGTTTTTTTTTTTTTTTTTTTTTTAAGCTCTTTGAAGGGTTTATAATCTTTTTTTTTTTTCTCCCCCCCTCCCCTCCCCCCAGGGACGGTTGCGGTGATAATATACCTGTAGGAATGGATAAGATGTTAGATCATGTATTAGATATGACTGGGTATACGAAATGTTTATGTATAGATATTGGAGTATGAAATGTGTATGAAGAAAAACGTATACCAGTCTAGATGGGGTATATAAACGTTAAAATAGATAGATGGGTAGGGGATAGAGGGGTCTGATTAGTCTTCTTTTTTTTTTTTTTTTTTTTTTTTTTTTTTTTTTGTGTGGTGTGGGACAGGGAGGGGAGGGAGGGGTGAGGGGAAAAGATTGCTATATTACTATTAAATGGATATCAAATGACCTATAGAGATCAAATGTATTAGAGAGGGAGAGAGAAGGAGAGATGGGGAGGGAGGTGAAAAAAGGGAATACGGATATATGTGGATGTTTATATATGTGTATAGGAGTAGAGGGTGTATATGTATGAATTAAGATAAGATGATAACCCTGATGATGGTAAAGATACGGGCCAACACCCCCGCTCCCTACCATATGGGTTTTAGAGGGATGGAGCACCCCTCTTTTTTTTTTTTTTTTTTTTTTTTTTTTTTAGGTTGCTTGTGTACACTAATACAGTACCACATTAACCACACCAAATACACAATTATTCTCTGAATATTTAGAGAACACTTGGGGGTAAGGGGGCGGGGGTAACTGCACTTTTTGGGGCCTTTTTTTTTTGTTTTTTTTGTTTGTTTTTTTTTGTTTTTTTGGGTTGTTGGTGTTTGTTAGACCTTGGGTCTTCATATATAATGTAGTATATATAAGGGAAAAAAAAAAAAAAAAAAAAATAGGGAAAAAAAAACACATTTAGTAGGGGAATCACTAAAATACACCAAATACACCAATATATTAAACACAGGGAACTTAGAGTGGTCTTTGCACAGCATGATATAAGGAGAGGGTTTTCTGGGTAAGAAGGGGGAGGGGGGGAGTTGGAGCATGTGGAAGATAATTTTTCCCCTTTACCCTCCACACAGGAAAAGGGTCTATGTGATAGGATGATTGAGTGGTCCTCCCGCCCCCTCCCCCCCCCCCCCCCCCCCTTAGAGTGGATAATTTTTTTATCTTTTTCAATTTTTTTTTTTTTTTTTTTTTTTTTTTTTTTTTATTTTTTTCCGTTCTGTTTTGTAAAGTAATAAGATTAAGTATGAATAAATATAGTGTGAGGCACTGTTAATAGAATGTATTATATCATAAGGCTGCAGGGAGGCACTGCAGGATAACAGACTCAATAAGAGTAACAGGAGCTGTTGGGGGTAGCCGGAGACTCCCCTCAGGGGGTCATGCTCAATCATACCCCTCTATTAGGTAAACACTCATATAGGACATAGGTTGTAGGAGGTACGAGTGGATAAAGCTAATAAGCTTTGACCCACCGGGAGAGGGCGCAGAAGGGCACCCTCCGAGGCGGGCGTTAGTTGGGAGGGTCTAGGGGTTTGGTTTTGGGGTTTTTTTTTTTTTTTTTTCTTTTTGTTTTTTTTTTTGTTTTTTTAGTATCTCTTTCCTTCCTCTCTCTCTCTCCTCCTCTCTTCCTTGGTTAGAGAGGAAGGATGGACTCTCTTTCAGTAGTATCAATTAATGCGAAGGGTCTGAATACTCCTGAAAAGCGACGTATCTTGCTACAACAGCTAAAACAGTTTAAAATTGATATAGCATTTATCCAGGAAACCCACTTTAGGGAAAATAATCTCCCTTTACTTAGAAATAGATTTTACTCAATAGGCTACCATGCTACCAACCCCCTGGCCAAGACAAAGGGGGTGTCTATCTTGATTTCCAATAAGATTCCATGGACATGTACAGAGTCTCGGATAGATGTCGGGGGGCGATATCTGATCCTAAAGGGGAAAATTGGGGAAACCAGCGTGACATTGGCTTCTTTTTACGCCCCAAATCTACAACAGGATATTTTTTTAAGGAAATTTTTGGATAAAACTTTGGGTATTTCAGAAGGGCAGCTTATATTGGGGGGAGACTTGAATATTCCCTTAGTACCAGGAGAGGATACGTCAGCAGGGACTTCGGCTGCACCTTTAAAGGTTCGGAAACAAATCTTGAAAATGTTATATGGAGCCAGATTAATAGATACCTGGCGCCTCTTTCATGCTGGAGAAAGAGACTATTCATTTTATTCAACCCCGCACAAAACATATTCCCGGATAGATTATTTTTTTACCTTACATAGCCAAGCATATGCAATAGAGGAAGTTAACATTGGGAAGATTACGTGGTCTGACCACGCACCAATTTTTTTGAGATATACGTTATCAGAAACTCAACGCCCCGGCCCTGCTTTGTGGAAACTAAATGAAAGCCTCTTACAAGACCCTGTGGTTATAGAAGAGGTCTGTAAAGAGGCAAAATGGTACTTTGAGATCAACGATACACCTGAATGCAATCCCGGTGTCATCTGGGAAGCTCACAAAGCAGTGATCCGGGGAGTGTTGATTAAACACGGGGCTAGGATAAAAAGAGAGAGAGAGGCAAAACTAACAGCTTTAATGGCAGATATTCACCGCCTAGAAACTTTACATAAGCAAACCTCTAATAGAGAATGGGAACGGGAGTTATTGACGGCACGGAGACAGATCACAGATTTGCTCATGTATAAAGCCAAAAAAGCAATACAAGTAGGACAAAAACAGAGTTATGTATATGGGAACAAATGTGGTAAACAACTTGCTAATTCTTTAAGGGAGCAGCAATCAAGAACTTATGTTCCTTCGATTAAGGGAAGTGAAGATAAAAAATATGTATTGCCAAGAGACATAGCAGAGAAATTTAAAGACTTTTATTCGTCTTTATACAATTTACAGTCAAACCCTCTTAATCAGAAGGTGGTTGAAGAATATTTAGCTTCTTCTGGAATGTCTGGATTGACACCTACCGCACAACAAGATTTGGAAAGACCAATTACACTGGAGGAAGTCCAACAAGCAGTAAACCTAGCAAAAACAGGTAAAGCCCCCGGTCCAGACGGGTTTACTGCCCAGTATTATAAACTCCTTTTTTCTATTTTAGGGCCCCAGTTGGTCAAATTGTATAATGGACTGGGAGATACAAGTTCATTCCACGGAGATACGTTGAAAGCGTTAATAACAATCCTACTTAAGGAAGGTAAAGATCCAATGCAATGTGGAAGTTACAGGCCAATATCCCTTTTAAATACAGATCTAAAGCTCTTTTCAAAAATTCTTGCGACGCGGCTTCAGCAATACTTACCCTCCCTGATTAATCAAGATCAGGTAGGGTTCGTACAAATGCGGGAGGCACGAGACAATACGATTAGATCTTTGAACCTTATCCACGTAGCTAATACTAATAAAACTCCGTGTTTATTTTTGGGGACAGATGCAGAGAAAGCTTTTGACCGTATCAATTGGCATTTTATGTTCTCAGTATTAAAGCGGATAGGACTGGGAAATAATATGTTCCGATGGATCTCAAGTATCTATACCCAACCAACTGCTCAGGTAAAAGTGAATGGGGTCGTTTCTCAATTATTTAGGGTTAAGAATGGGACTAGACAGGGTTGCCCACTGTCCCCAATCCTGTTTGTACTGTCCTTAGAGCCCTTACTGTGTAAAATCCGTTCAAACCCAGATATAGGGGGCATATCAGTAGGGGGAAGGCAATATAAAACTTCGGCCTATGCGGACGATATGCTATTCTCATTAACTAACCCAGTAGTTTCATTACCCAATCTTTTGAAAGAAATTGAGGCCTATGGTGCTATATCAGACTTTAAGATTAACCTAACAAAATCCGAAGCTATGGGAGTAATGATTCCTAAAGAGATACTGAGAACATTGAAGTTAAGTTATAAAATTAAATGGTCAGATCAAGCTCTGAAATATCTGGGAACTTTTATCCCGTCAGATCTTTCAGGTACATATAAACTGAACTTTCCCCCATTATTACACAATGTGCAAAACCTTCTTGGAAAATGGCAGAAAGGACTCTTTTCATGGTTTGGGAGGTGCAATATTATTAAAATGAGCATCCTCCCGAAGTTTTTATACTTATTCCAGGCATTACCAATTGACATACCTAAGAACTATTTTAAGCAAATACAATCTTTAGTGACTAGATTTATATGGGCAAACAAACATCCAAGAATTAGCAGATCTTTATTGAATCTTCCCAAAAAATATGGAGGTTTAGCTTTACCAGATATTTATAAGTACTACCAGGCGGCACTTGTGAGCCGACTGATAGACTGGAGTAGACATGGGGAATGGAAGATGTGGCCGGGTTTAGAACAGGCGCAAAGCAAGGTGGTATTGCAAAGAGCCGCCTGGTGTTATAGAAAACTCCCGATTTCAGTAAAGGGACACCCATTGATAGGACCCACTTTGAAGATGAGTCATAGATTAATTGCAGAAGGCAAACTGTCGGCAATAGCCTCTCCCCTATTCCCAATACTGGGAAACCCACAGTTTGATCCAGGAATAAGAGATGGAAAATTTAGAGCATTAATAGAACAAGGGACATTCCAAGCTTCACACTTTATGATAAATGGAATATGGCCTACGATACAGGCGATGACAATAGGATCTACAGCACTTCAATTAGATCGGTGGCGCGCAACACAGCTGAGACATTTTTTAAATACACTAAAGCCACTAGGTGGCTACGATCGCGCGCTAACAACATTTGAGAGGTATTGTAATGAAAGTGGGGCATTGCATCATACCTTGTCTAGGACGTATGTGCTATTAGTGACACCACCGGAAGATTTCAGATTGCCCTTCTTCAGGGAGTGGGAAAGAGACTTAGGCCAAACATTCTCGGAGGAGCAATGTAATAAAATAATAGGCAATGTATTTGAATCTTCAACCTGTATAAGAACACAGGAGACCAACTTTAAGATTCTATCGCGATGGTATCGTACCCCAGTATTACTGCACAGATGCTACCCGGAGATATCAGACAGGTGTTGGCGTTGCGGAGAAGAAAAGGGGACGTTAGTACATATTTTTTGGGCTTGTACTAGAATAAGGGATTTCTGGAAAGAAGTCTGGAGAATCTCTCAAAAATTTTGTGAACAAGAATTACCAGAAGACCCATCCCTTTTTCTACTACAAGATACGAGAAGCTCTATTAAAATATATAAGAAAACTGTTTTATGCCACCTTCTGAATGCAGCTAAATCTTGCATCCCACTTATGTGGAAGCAGACGCGACCACCATCAGTGGGAATATGGCTTAAAAAGGTAGAACAGTTAAACTATATGGAGGACCTGGTATGGTCATCCCGACAGAAAAGATGGAGATACCTGGAAACATGGTCTGCATGGAATCTGTATATTAACTCAGAAGAGGGGAGAAGGCTTATAGATGTAAACCTGGACAACTGAAAATAGAGAGGAAAGTGGAGGGTACCTATGGGAGAGAGACGGAGGGAGAGGGCCGGGGGGGAGATGGAGGGGTGGGGAGAGAGAGAGGTAAACCCTCTCTAGATTCCCCCCCCCCTCTTTATTTACCCCCCCCCCCCTTTTTTTTTTTTTTTTTTTTTTTCTCTGTTTTAATTAATTTTTATTTTTACTTATTTATTTAATTTTTTTTTTTTTATTTTATTTTTTTTTTTTTTTTTTTTTTTTTTTTTTTTTAATTTTATTTTTATTTTTTTTCTGTATTATTGATTATGTTATTTTCTTTTCTGTGGGGAATAAAATATAGAAGTAAGAGAAGGTCTTACACTCTAGGAACATATAAAAAGGAAATCTTAGGGTAGAGCCTGAGAGAAAGGCGACCCCTGGGTAAAGGTAGTGGATATTTCACTTTACTTTAATTTGAATTCTTTGAGAAATTAGAAAGTGACAGTAGAGTCGATAATTGCCACTGTGTGATGTAATATGTTCCCTTGTTTTTTCTGTATAGATGTAGATAATATGTGAGATGTGACGATGGTAGAGTGTATTCCTTGCTTCTTCTAAAGATAAATAAAGATTTAAAATTGAAAAAAAAAAAAAAAAAAAATAGATGAATTTTGGCGGCTTCTGTCGTCTTTAGTACTAGAGGAATCTCGTGAAGAGTCAGGTGTAGCACGACGGCGAGGACCACTAGAAGTAGAAGTTCTATGAGATGTAAATTGTGCAGGCTATTTTGCAGCTCATCATAGGATCTACAGGTGTATTTGGTACGTTGACAGGTAAAACGCACGAGAACTGAAATCCCCATTGATATGTTATTTGATTTGAAGAAGAGGTTTCAAAGCTCTCCGTTTAGCAACCGTAATTGGGGGAAGATCAGCAAACAGCTGGTAAGGGTGACCCTGAAAAGCGAGGGAGTCTTTTCCTCGTGCTGCAGACAAAAGTTGCTCTTTGGTGTGCAGAAAATGAAGCTTTGCGATTATATAGCAAGTTGGACCTTCAGCTTTGCGTGGCATTAAAGCCCTATGAATTCTGTCAAGCTCTAATCGATCAATTGGGATTGACAGCAGTAATTCTTGGAAAAGAGCAGTTACAGTTGATTGGAGATCAACAACTACCTCAGGAATTCCACAAATGCGTAAGTTAGAGCGTTGCGCTCTATTCTCAAAATCTTCCAGGTGTATTTGTAAAGTGAAGTTTTCCTCTTTAAGATTTTCCAGTTCACAAGTATTGGACTGTACATGTGTTTCAGTATCTTCTACTCTATTTTCTAGGTCAGATGTATGTTGGCCTAATTCACGGATTTCCTTAGTCAGGCTTTCTGTGATATGTTTTGATGTTTGCTTTAATGCTTTTTGTAGCATCTTTTCAAGCTGTTTTATTATATTAGGATGTAAAGAGTCTGGTTGTGCAGTTTGTGAAAAAGCGGTCTCGATCAACTTTATCACAGATGTTGGAGATTGATCTGTATCTCCCAAAAAATAAAGCATCATCTACGTATAATGATATTTTATCCACTCTTCCTCCTCTCGCAAAACCCCTAATAGTAGTTGTCTGTCTGATTTCTATTGCCAGTGGTTCTAAAGCCAATGCAAATAATAATGGTGACAACGGGCATCCCTGCTTAGTACCTCTAGTCAAAGAAAAATGTTCTGTTATTGCTCCATGTATCTGTATACATGCTCGTGGGGCTGTGTATAATAATTTGATCCACTTTAAAAATCCTCTACCCAACCCAAATTTCTCTAGAACCTCCCATACATATACCCACTCAATGCAGTCAAATGCTTTGGCTGCATCTAGAGATAATATAGCTCTCTTCCCTACATTATCTGATGGTATCTGTAAGTTTAAAAATAATCTTCTCAAATTCATTGTTGTGGACCTTCCAGGTATAAAACCTGATTGGTCCACAGGCACCAACTTATGTATAACCTTATTTAGTCTACATGCCAAGACCCTTGCCAGAATCTTAGCGTCAGAATTTAACAGTGAAATCGGACGATAAGACTCTGGCAATAGATGATCCTTGTCTGGCTTTGGTAATACTATAAAGCCCCATACACACGGTCGGACTTTTTCATGGATTCTGTCCGATCGGACAAGGTTGTTGAAAAATCAGACCGTGTGTATGCACCATCGGACAGTGTTCGTCGGTTTGACCGACGGACAAAGTCTTATCTCCTGCTGGAAATCTTTGCCGTCAACACGGTCCGATCACACCAAATCCGATTGTGTGTACGGTTGTCCGACCGGACAAAGTGCTACGCATGCTCAGATCACATTACAAGACCAAAGCTATTGGCTACTAGCCTCTACGTAGTCCCGTCGTAGGCAACAAACGTCACCACGTTCAGAATGATCGGATTTTCCGACAACTTTGTCCGACCGTGTGTACGCAAAACCAACATCGGACAAAGTATGACGGACATGGTCCGACGGACCTGGTCCGCGGATTGTCCGACCGTGTGTATGGGGCTTTATACAAGCATAATTCATAGTTTCCGGTAGCCTAAATGATGCATGTGCATGATTCAATACTTTCAACAATTCTGGCAGCAAAATATCTCCATAGCTTTTATACATTTCCGATGGTAAACCATCTAGACCAGGAGCTTTCCCATTAGGGGAGTCTGGAACTGCCCTAATAAATTAATTTAGTGTTAAAGGTGCATCCAGATGTTCTCTTTCCTCTCTGGAAATAGATGGTATTATAAAAGGGTACAAAAAGTTTATTCAGATAATAGGTGGCCTTACTCTGGTATAAATCCCTGTAAAAAGTAGTAAATGAGGATAATATATCCTCTTGACTGTGGGAAATATTCCAATTTGGTATACGTATATAGGAGATAAAATTAGACTTAGCCTGGGATTTAACAATAACTGGTAACATTTTCTCGTTTTTTCTCTCCCTCCTCAAAATACTTACTCCTTACTAGAGATTGTTCCCTTTCAGCTTTTTCCATAGCTGTTCTTTTATATTTTTTATTTTATTCTTCTATTCCATATAGCTTCACAGGTATAGGGTTCTAAACATATTAAAATTATGTTTGTCGTACTTCTACTGCCAATAAAGTTTCCCATTCCTTACTTGTCTTTTTAAATCTGCTTATAGCTTGTATCATTAACCCTCTTAAAAAGGCCTTCATAGTATCCCATACCAATTGTGGAGTCGTTGATTTTGCATTATCAAGAAAAAAAACAATTAATGATTGTCGCATGGACTCCCCATGGACCACCTGTAGCCATGAGGCCTCCATATGCCAATAAATTTTGTTATATGATTTCATTTTTCTTATGGTCATCAAAACTGGAGAATGGTCTGAGATCCCCCTTGCCAGACACCGTATATCTGAAACCAATGGAAGGGCCAGTTCCATGCCCAGGGCCAAGTCATTCCTGGATAGACATGTGCACATTGAAATATTAATTTCAGAATTTCGTTTTCATTTTTATTTATTTAGTTTTTCATTAAAAATTACATTCGTCCGAAAATCCTAATTAATTAAGGTTGAATCTGTCATTGAAGGCTTATGGTGTCTGTCGAATGTTCAAAGAAGATTCGACGGAGCAGCTAAACTGTATGACGCTGTATAGTTTAGCTGCTCCGTCGAATCTTCTTAGAACTTCCGACAGACACCATAAGCCAAAGATTCAACGTTTGTATGTTTTTGCGATGCTTTGTCAAATCTTTGTCGTTCATGTTGAATGTATATAGTTCAAACAGAAAATGGACTGCTGATAGTGATCACTGATCAGACAAGTAACAAGATAGGGTATATAGAATCTATATAGAATCTATATAGAATCTCAGTCTATAATATAGAATCTATAATAATAAATCCCCCCCCCCCCAACAACAAGTGCAGCCTCTGAGGCTATCACAACACTAGCAACACTAGTATCACTATCAAGTTCACAACACTAACAATAGCAGCAGATTATTATGAAAAAAGTTAAGTTGAACTGTAGCTTGCTTAACTATTGTTCTGCTGCTGTGCTTATGCTTAATTGCTAAATAATTCAGGTTCTCTGACAAACGGACCAGCTAAGATTGACTGTCTTCTGAAATGCAGTGTGTGTGTGTCTCTCTCTGCTAGCAATCGTAAGTGAAAGTAAGTTGGCTGTACGTGTATACTTAGTTCTAGCTATTTTACTGTTCCTCCTCTTTGGTTACAATCAGCCAATAACATTCATCATCATTATTATTTTTATTTTACTTCCCCCACCCAATTCCAGCAGCAATCTTTTCTCTCTATGTCGAATCTTTTCTCTCTATGTCGAATCTTTTCTCTCTATGTCGAATCTTTTCTCTCTATGTCGAATCTTTTCTCTCTATGTCGAATCTTTTCTCTCTCTGTAGAATAATCTTGGACTAATAGAGTTAAGGATAGGCACATTCGACCACAGGTTCGATAGACACAGATTGATATTATCAGCGTCATGTGGAATCTCCTATCTATAGCGAACTGTTGTCACAATGAAAACTAAACTAAATCATTTGTTTATGTCGGATCTTTCGTTTTTCGGAATCTGCACTTTCGTTATCGTTTGTTAAAACGATAACGAAAATACCTGAAATTCGGACGAAAATGCATTCGGACGAAAAAACGAATGCACATGTCTATTCCTGGATAAAGTACCATAAGTAGAGGAGTAACAAGTATAAGCATATACTCCAGGATTGAGAAGGTGCCACATGTCACACAGACCTATCTCCTGCAAGTGTCTGGCAAAGGAGGTCTCTGACTTTGGACCCGCCGGATATCGATCCATACTCACATCACAGACATTATTAAAGTCCCCCATTATCATTATTGGGATGCCAGGGTGTTCAGCCAGAAATATACTAATCATCTGCAATATCTATGAATTATAAGATGGTGGTACATACACTGATCCTATTATACATTTAGTAGAAAATAAAGAGCATACCAGTAGGACATATCTACCCTGGGGATCTATCAATATCTGTCTGCAGGAAAATTGTATCCTTGTTGATATTAACACACTAACTCCCCTTGAAAACGCAGAGAACATCGAATGATATTGAGTAGGCAACTTTGCGTTTTGTAATAGAGAAACAACATCTTTTGTAGGATAAGTTTCCTGCAGACAGACTATTGATGAATTATATTGTTTCATGATAGTATACTACTCAAGTATAAATGATAGCTCATCTTGAACACATAATAAACCCAACGTGACATTGGTATATGAGAGCCCCATGACGGAGGGTAGAGGGAGAAAGAGAGAGAAAACCAACACCTCCCCAAAACGCACACACCCTTATCCTAAAACATTTTTACCCGAGGAAAACAATGAGAGTCTGAATGTGAACATCCATCCAGCTACATCACACTCCCCCTGTCTTTAGCTTTTAGTATTTAGGACAGAAAAACATGAATACATAGCTTCCTATCAGCTGGATATGTCTCTGCAATTAGAAGACAGATGTTGCTCATTTTTATCCAGCCATATTGTGGCCTTTTCAGAGTTATCAAAAAAAAATGTCTCATCCTTGACAATGGTCCTCAGTTTAGCCGGGTATAACACTCCATAAGTTATTTGAAGCTTGCAAAGACGCTTTTTAACTTTTTGTATTTTAATGGAGTAATCTGGGTGAAAGGACATTTTGACCCTTTAACATCTACATTGCCCTTTGTTCGTGCCAGGGCCATACTTTTGTCTCTGTCTCTAAAATGCAGCATTTTAATAATAAATTGGCGTGGGAACTTTCCAGGAGGGGGGTCTTGATGGTATCCTATGAGCACGCTCAACAGAAAAAAAGGAGAAAAATGCTTTTTATCAAAAATCTCCAACAGCCATTGTTCAAAAAAATTCTATAGCATTTCTTCCTTCTATCTGTTGCGGGAGACCCAGTATCCTGACATTATTTCTGCGTATTGTGAATCAAAAATTGCGCTATCCCTAAAAAACAAAGCTGCTGCTCAAAATGTTATACTACATAAAATACAGTGGAAAGAAGGGAGCTGCGCTAACAAATGTGAATGTATACAATTATTGTACATATAACATGTATCAAATCACAAAAATATACAATTTCTATTTGTGACACCAGTGAAGTGACAAATTAAGATGATTAAAATTATAAAGTAATCAAGTGGTATCGAATAGTGAATGACACATAAAATATATAATGATAAACACCTGACAGAGTCAGTGTATCTACCTTAATGACATATGAACACAAAGAAAACAGCAAGTGGTCACATATATACATAAAACCACATCAGATGTCTGAAAGTGAAAAAAACACCGTGAATGGGTGAAAAAAAAATAATTTTAAAACTATTAAACAACAGGCCGAGCCTGTAACACCAAAAATGATATTGGATGCTGAGCTCAGGGCTGAACATATAAAATCCACATAGAGCTGAAATGTCTCAATGTATTGTTGTGGCCGAAACAAGGAAACAAGTCCTATTACAATGTTCAGAGAAGATGTCTCATATGGTGAGCACCAATAAAACTTGTTGAAAATGAAACAAAACAAAAAGCAGGCTTCCAGAAGAAATTCACAGTGAACTCAAACACAGCAGGCTGCAGAGTGAATGGAACCACCACCATAGGACACACTTGTCTGCTTACCAGAGATACGTGGTCCCTTGTTACAGGGGACCCGTATGGGCAGGTGGCTCTTAACCCCAGCCAGGGATACAACGGACTCTCAAACTTTAGCGGGTACTGATCATCGGAGTTCTCAATAGTGAAGTCTTCAATGGGAATCAGCTCAAGCCAAACAGTGTGCAGCAAACTGTAAATGTGAGCACATGATTTATGTGTAGCATGCTTGGCTGCATAGACAAGTAAACTGCTTGAGTGACCTCAAGCAGTTCACTTGTCTATGCAGCCAAGCATGCTACACATAAATCATGTACTCACATTTACAGTTTGCTGCACACTGTTTGGCTTGAGCTGATTCCCATTGAAGACTTCACTATTGAGAACTCCGATGATCAGTACCCGCTAAAGTTTGAGAGTCCGTTGTATCCCTGGCTGGGGTTAAGAGCCACCTGCCCATACGGGTCCCCTGTAACAAGGGACCACGTATCTCTGGTAAGCAGACAAGTGTGCCCTATGGTAGTGGTTCCATTCACTCTGCAGCCTGCTGTGTTTGAGTTCACTGTGAATTTCTTCTGGAAGCCTGCTTTTTGTTTTGTTTCATTTTCAACAAGTTTTATTGGTGCTCACCATATGAGACATCTTCTCTGAACATTGTAATAGGACTTGTTTCCTTGTTTCGGCCACAACAATACATTGAGACATTTCAGCTCTATGTGGATTTTATATGTTCAGCCCTGAGCTCAGCATCCAATATCATTTTTGGTGTTACAGGCTCGGCCTGTTGTTTAATAGTTTTAAAATTATTATTTTTTCACCCATTCACGGTGTTTTTTTCACTTTCAGACATCTGATGTGGTTTTATGTATATATGTGACCACTTGCTGTTTTCTTTGTGTTCATATGTCATTAAGGTAGATACACTGACTCTGTCAGGTGTTTACCATTATATATTTTATGTGTCATTCACTGTTCGATACCACTTGATTACTTTATAATTTTAATCATCTTAATTTGTCACTTCACTGGTGTCACAAATAGAAATTGTATATTTTTGTGATTTGATACATGTTATATGTACAATAATTGTATACATTCACATTATTTCTGCGTAACCTGTTTTCTAAAGCATCTATGTAATTAGTGTTGTGTTTTGACTGTAAACCCACTGCTTTTAAATCCCGTTGCATAAAGGCCAAGGTGTCTTCAACATTACTATTTCTACCCTCCACAGCAGTTGTGCGTTCTCTGACTTTTTCCATATCATGGCGTATGATGGCAACTTACATAGTTAGTTAGGTTGAAAAAAGTCCATGAAGTTCAACCACAAAAAAATAAAAAATAATATCATACAATCCATTATACCGAATTCTATACCCAAAGTTGATCCAGAGGAAGGCGAAAAACCCCAGCAGAGCATGATCCAATTTGCTAAAGAAGGGGAAAAAATTCCTTCCTGATTCCCCAAGAGGCAATCGGATCAACTTTTCCTATAAATGTGTACCATCACATGGAAGGCAATGTTGTGGCATCATTGGGCAAGGCAGTCAGCCGCAAAGTCCACATTACTGAGTGCTGACACATGGTGCAGCAAGCATGGTTAGGGACAATATATTTTGTTCACAGCACACTAGGTATTTCTGCTTGCAACTCGGAAGGATGCAGGACAGGCACACATCTTCATACAGCTAGTGGTCATGATGCAAGATTTGTCAACTCTTCCCCCTCCTCCTTCTCCTCCATGCCCTCCTCTGCTGAATTGTCCTATGAACCACAAGTACCCCCTAAGCGTTCAAGGGGCTATTCAATGAGTCAGGCTACAAGGTGCCATACAGTGCTTCAGCTGGTGTGTCTAGGAGACAGGAACCACACCGGAGAAGAGATTCTTACAGCTCTGCAGGGGCAGGCACAGATGTGGTTCAAGCCACACCAGATGGAGCCAGGAATGGTGGTGTGCGATAATGGCACAAACCTCCTGTCCGCCCTTAGACCAGGAACGTTGACACATGTGCCATGCTTGGAACATGTTCTATCTTTGGTGGTGCAGCATTTATTAAATAGGTACCCAGGGTTGGAAGATCTGCTAAAGAAGGCCAGAACAGTCTGTAGCCATTTTAGGCAGTCATACACAGCCAGTGCTCGGTTGGCTGAAATCCAGCAGGAATTCCACCTGCCCATAAACCGCCTGATTTGTGACATGCCCACCAGGTGGAACTCGACTTTGGCAATGCTGCAGCAGCTGCACATTCAGCAGAGGGCCGTCAACGAGTACCTGTGTGAGCATGGCACTTCAACACGCTCAGGCCGGCTCTGCTTTTTTTCCCCACGCCAATGGAGGATGGTGAGCCATGACAATGCATGCATCAGTGATACAATCCCTGTTGTGTTCCTGCTGGAGTAGACTCTGCATGACATTATGGACAGGGCACTCAAGGCAGAGCAGCGGGAGGAAGAGGAGGACTTCCTTTCCTCTCAAGGTACCCTTTATGTAGACACCATTTTTCCTACACCACAGAACACACAAGAGGAGAGGAAGGAGGAGGAGGATTCTGGCAGTTTTGGAGGCATTGAAGCAGAGGAAGACCTACCTCAAACCTTAGGAGATGGTTTTCCATCCCCAGAACCCTTGGGAGTAGTACGTGGCTGGGGGGAGGCAGTTATAGATACTGTAATCCTCAGTGACCCCGAGGAGTCTGCTTCTCATGCCTCCACAAACTTGTGGTGCATGGGCTCCCTCATGCTTCAAAGCCTGAGAAAGGACCCAAGAGTACTTGGCATCAAGGAGAAGGATCACTATTGATTGGGGAAAGTCTCAGAACTCACCCCATCCCCACAGAGGGAACAGAAGATGAAATCTCTTGAGGACACCATAAAGAGGAGTTTATCTAACACTTTTCCTTACTCTGGTAGGTTACAGTGTCGTGGAAAACGTAAATGTAAAAACGCTTCTGTTGGTCAAGAAAGCAGCGGTGGAATAGGGGGCCACCTAAGTGGTGCATTTAACAATTATTTTTAGTCTTCGGCGTCCAGGGCTGTCAGCTTCCACATCGGCAGCATCTGCATCATATGGTGGACGATTATCTAGGGGCAAAAACAGAGATGGAGAGATTTCCAGTTGACGATTCCAGTTGATGGGTTACTGGATCATGAGAATAGACCACTGGCTAGAACTTGCCCAGTATGCAATTGAGCTGCTGGGCTGCCCTGCATCCAGTGTGCTTTCTGAACGGGTATTCAATGCTGCCGGAAGTTTTGTTACTGATATTAGAGCGTGTCTGTCTACAGACTCTGTGGACCGGCTGACAATTATCAAAATTAATCAGTCCTGGATTACCAGCAGCTATGAAGCCCTTGATGCCGATGTCTCTGATTAAGTGTTTTTGGGATGTGGAATCTCTGCAAGACTTCAAGGCTGCCTAGCGTTGTGGAAGTTTATTATATCTGGGAGAAATTTCTTGGTGTAGGTTTCATAGGCACAATTAACACCCAAAGACCAATTTTTCCACAACTGTTTGACAGGTGTATATCATTAAAATTTTTGACAGCAAGGTAATTCTTGCTTTCATCAAGAGTACCTCTATAGGGTTACGGTGTGAAGGCACCATAGACACCCAAAGACCAATTTTTCTGCACCTGTTTGACAGGTGGATATCATTTCAATATTTGACAGCAAGGCCAATTCTTGCTTTCATCAAGAGTACCTCTATAGGGTTACGGTGTGAAGGCATCACGGACACCCAAAGACCACTTTTTCGGCACCTGTTACTTCTATCCAAAGTCTGCAGAAGAGACACCCAAATTTATCCAAAAGATCTCTTGTTCCCAGTGCACTACATAGTGCCCTCATTATACAGATATTAAACATATGTTTCCCCAAGCCGTTGTTTACAAAATAAAGAAAGCTTGCAGGGAAAATATAATTTTTTGACTTTATAAATGCAATTATAGCTGCAAAAGCATCTATACACAATACAGATGTGCTGCATTACAGGCATAATAAGTTATTTCTAATTTTTATGCTTTCACTTTAACTATCAGTAAATCACTGTTCATTTAAAAATTATGTTTTTTTACAAACTTTTTCTTCATTGATACAAACTTTTTCTTCATTGATACATGTCCTCCAGGGTAGTACCTGGATACCCATAACCACTGTATGCCCAATTATTTGCATATAAGCCTTCAAAAGGAGCACTTTTGATTTTTTTAGTTCGGATCCCATAGACTTCAATGGGGTTCGTTTTTCAGTTCAGGACTTTTGCGATGTTTGAAAGTTCTCATGCGTACCGAACAGGGGGTCATCCCTAACACCTACAAACAAAGAAATTTGAAATGGGAAGTCCGCTCTTTAAAAGGCAACATTCTCTTTCTTTTTTACCTTAAATCTTTGATAATAGATGATGATGGCAGATATGTTATTGTTATTTAAAAATATAAATATTATTTGTTTTCTAACAAATTCCAACTTTTCAGAACAATTATGCTGCGTACACACGGTCGGAATTTCCGACAACAAATATTTGATGGGAGCTTGTTGTCGGAAATTCTGACAGTGTGTAGGCTCCATCGGACATTTTCCGTCGGAATTTCCAACAAACAAAATTTGAGACAAACAAAATTCCTTGTCAGAAATTCCGATCGTGTGTAGACAATTCCGACGCACAAAATTGCTCGCGCTTGCTATTGAACTTCAATTTTCTCAGCTCGTCGTACGTCACCACGTTCTTGACGTTTGGAATTTCCGGCATTTGCGTGACCGTGTGTATCCAAGACAAGTTTGATCGAACATCCGTCGGAAAAAAAAACATGTATTTTGTTGTCGGAATGTGCGATCGTGTGTACGCGACATTAGAATTTTGACGTGACCGATTAGAATTCTGTGTGAAGAAATAACAACCATGATTAATGATCTGGCAGCAGGCTTCCCCACTGACAGATGAATGTAAAGAAACGAATGCCAGCATTTCCCGGCAATAGAAAAAAAAATGGTGTTGCCCACCCCCCTTGAGTCCAAACCAGGCCCTTTGGGTGTGGTATGGGTTTAAAGGGGAACCCCATGCCAATTTTTTTTTAAAAAAAGGCATGGAGTCCCCTCAAAATTCATACAAGACCCTTACACGGGCATGCAGCCTAACAGGTCAGGAAAGGGAGGGGAACGAGCGAGCGTATTCGGCGGAAGGCCTCCTAGTAGGTGGGAGTGTTTCTAATTTACTTTTATTTTTCAGATGCGGCGGGCGGCGTGAGTGACGATAGATTTATATAGAGGGACACAGTTTTTTATTTTTTAATAAAGGAATCATCAAAAACTTGTCTAGTTTTTATAAATTTTTGAAATTTTTTGGTGAATGGGTAGGGGTACTATGTACCCGATACTCATTCACATGGGGGCTGGGATCTGGGGCCCCCTCCCGTAGACCCCCACAACCACCGGCCATGGTTGTGGGGATGAGGCCCTTGTCCCCATCAACATGGGGCAGAGCTCCCCAGCCCAAAAGCACCCCCCATGTTAAGGGTCTGTTAAGGGTCTGGTATGGATACCCTGGGGGGGGCCCCATGCCGTTTTTTTTGTTAATTTTAGCGTGGGAATCCACTTAAAATCCATACCAGACCCAAAGGGCCTAGTATGGATTAAGGGAGGACCAGACGCCTTTTTTTTATAACCTCTTCCCACCCGGCCACTGCACATAAATGGCCAGGTGGGCTATCTCTCCTTCTGAGTGGATGTTCAGGAACGTCCCTCAGAAGGAGCGGGATCGTGTGCGCGTGTTCCCATGCATCGGCGCAATCCTGATGAGCTCGTGTCACCCGGACACGGTGCATCTTACATCGGCAAGAGGGCTCTGTGATTGGCCCTCCTGATCACATGATGACCGTGTCCAATCACGGTCGTCATGTGATGTAAACAAACAGCCAGTTGCTAGGCGATCGGCTCTCCTCTCCTCACACAGGAGTGGTCGCTGAGGAGAGGAGAGCGGATCTCTGCAGCCGGATAGTGATCAGAGAGTATTAGCTGTTTTTTACAGCTTTTTACTCACTGATCACCAGTCTAGTGTAAACACACAACACACCACACATGTAAAACACACAGTAAACACACAATGTCCCCCAAACACATGTCCCCAAAACACATGTCCCCACATAGTAATGATCCCCAAAACACATGTCCCCCACATATATAACAGTAAAATTACATGTCCCAATGATCATTTGCACACATATGTCCGTGATCACCTGCGCACATCTGTACATGATCATTTGCATACATATGTCCATGATCATGCGAACCAATTATTATACACTTAACGGGATTCTTTTTACCAAAAACATGTAACAGAATACATTTTGGCTTAAATTTATGACAAAATTAAATTTTATTGGATTTCTTTTAAAATAGAATAAAGAAAATATATATTTTTTCAAATTTCTGCTCTTTTTTTGCTTATATCACCAAAAATTAAAAACGGAGTCGTGAATAAATACCACCAAAAGAACGCTCTATTTGTGCAAACAAAATTACAAAAATTTAATTTGGGCACAGCGTAGCATGACCGCGCAATGGTCAGTGAAAGTGCAAGAGTGCTGAAAGCTGAAAATTTGTCTGGGAAGGAAGGGGGCGAAAGTGCCCAGTACTGATGTGGTTAAAAATTTGTCTATTGCCAGGAATGCTATTGTATTATCGGCAATTTAAATGTAATTTTGTGCATTTGTGTTCTTTAGAAATGTAATTTTTGCTGCAGCATGTATATATATATATGCTACAAATGTGCCACTTTACAGGCAGACTAAGCGGACCCACCAAGCACTATAGGAGGCTTGGTGAAGAAGGGGAAGCCAGGGAGGATACAGGGACTGAAGGGGAAAACATGGAGGAATCCTCTACATACAGTCAGCACCTTGACACATTCCCCACCACAGGGCAACCCATCCTAGATACAACAATGAAGGAAATGCTGAAAACACTGCGGGGGGCCCTCCAATACGATATGGCAGCATTTATGCAATCCATACAGAGAGAAATAAAAGCTGTCAGCACCAGGGTTGAATATGTGGAGTAGAAAATGGAGGAATTCACACTGGCACATAATGAGCTAGTAGATGCTCACTTTGATGTGGAAGAGGAAATCAGAGCCATGCATCTTAAGATGGTGGATATTGAAGACAGGGCCCGCAGGAATAACATTAAATTCAGAGGGATCCCTGAATCGATCAAGCCAGCCAACCTTTCTGCTAATTTTCAAAAGCTCATACTAACAACCCTACCATCCCTGGGGCCGGCTGATATAATAATTGACAGGGCTCATAGACTGCCTAAACCATCATTCTTGCCTGACCAGGTCCCCAGGGACGTCATAGCAAG
Organism: Lithobates sylvaticus; assembly: GCA_028564925.1. NCBI lineage: Eukaryota > Metazoa > Chordata > Amphibia > Anura > Ranidae > Lithobates > Lithobates sylvaticus. The sequence continues at coordinate 336,354,903 of CM053029.1, read as the reverse complement.
GGTCCACTTCTACCATGTTAAGGACCAGTTAATGCGATACACCAGACAACACCCTGCACTCCCAGACCCGTTCGCTGGCATTGCACTCTATGCTGATTTGTCTCAAGCAACGCTGGCGGAGAGGCACAATCTGTTCCCTATGACCAAAACCTTGCACAACCACAAAATTCTATACAAATGGGGCTTCCCAGCCAAACTACTGGTGGACATGCACAACGTTTCACATTCAATAAATTTGCTTGAGAAGGGCCTGGAACTCCTCAAGAAATTATGCCTAATCCCTGAGAACAGTGACTTTGTACCCAATGAGCTCCCCCTGGACAGATGCACTAATTCTCACCATAAATGGCGGGGTAAATGATTTACTCATATTACCAACCCTGTGGAATTGTCCACAGGCTCACCACATTTTTCACAGCCACTGAACCCCTCAGTGCCTTCTAGTCCAACAACATGCCTTTGTTGCAGATCACCTATCAACCGCTGTTCAGCTGATCTAAAAACTGTTCTTTCCCCTCAAATATCAGTTACGCAATGTTTCCCGTAACCCTTTTCTTTTGGCAAATATTGCTATACAGTTCCAAGTTACAAAAAAAAAAAACAGTTTGGTACTTTTTTCTTGTTCCTTTTGAGTTCACAATGGAGGACTTCACTTATCATACATTCTTCTGCTAAAACTTCTCATACTAAGTTTTACCACTATATGGCCACAAAGCACTCCCACCACTTGAATGGAGTATAAACTGATGTAATTTAATGTGAGGGGCCTGAACAGTCTTTACAAAAGAAGAGCATTGTGTAAAACGGCATTGGACTTGAAATGTGATATACTATGTGCGCAGGAGACGCATTTCTCTAGCCTCAACCCCCCGAAATGCTCTCATGTGAAATTCCCACATATATTCACAGCCAATGACACTTCCAAGATATATGGGGTTTTAATTGCTATTCAGGACACGCTAACATTTTCTTTATTGTAGAACCACGTTGACCCACAAGGTCGCTTCATTATAATGGTTGCAGAAGTAGACCGGGTCGTCTACACTTTGGTGAACTTATATGCTCCTAATGTAAAAGCTATGAAATGTATTCATAAAGTCTTTAAGTTAGCTAAAACAATGCAAAGGTAATCTAATTGTCTTTGCAGATGACACCAAGCTATGCAGTGGAATAACGTCCTTACAGGAGGTCTCCAATTTACAAGCCGACATCAATGCTCTGTCTAATTGGGCGACTATGTGGCAGATGAGGTTTAATGTTGATAAATGTAAAGTTATGCACTTGGGGGCTAAGAATATGCATGCATCATACATGCTAGGGGGAGTACAACTGGGGGAATCCGTAGTGGAGAAGGATCTGGGGGTTTTGGTAGATCATAAGCTCAATAATAGCATGCAATGCCAAGCTGCGGTTTCCAAAGCGAGCAAAGTCCTTTCTTGTATTAAGAGAGGTATGGACTCCAGAGAGAGAGATATCATTTTGCCACTGTTCAAATCATTAGTAAGACCTCATCTGGAATATGCAGTTCAGTTTTGGGCACCAGTTTTCAAAAAGGATATCGGGGAACTGGAGAAAGTGCAGAGAAGGGCAATCAAACTGATAAGAGGCATGGAGGAACTCAGCTATGAGGAAAGATTAGAGGAACTGAATTTATTCACTCTTGTGAAGAGGAGAATAAGAGGGGATATGATCAACATGTTCAAATATATAAGGGGTCCATATAGTGAACTTGAGTTATTCACTTTACGGTCAACACAGAGGACAAGGGGGCACTCTTTACGTCTGGAGGAAAAGAGATTCATCTCCAAATACGGAAAGGTTTATTCACAGTTTCACAGAGCTGTGAAAATGTGGAATAGACCCCCTCCAGAGGTGGTTCTGGCTAACTCAGTAGATTGCTTTAAGAAAGGCCTGGATACTTTCCTAAATGTACATAATATAACTGGGCACTAACATTTATAGGTAAAGTTGATCCAGGGAAAATCTGATTGCCTCTTGGGCGATCAGGAAGGGATTTTTTCCCCTGCTGTAGCAGATTGGAGCATGCTCTGCTGGGTTTTCTTTTTGCCTTCCTCTGGATCAACTGTGGGTATAGAATTGATTGTTAACCCTTTCACCCCCTTGGGGGATCAGGAAGGGATTTTTTCCCCCTGCTGTAGCAGATTGGAGCATGCTCTGCTGGGTTTTCTTTTTGCCTTCCTCTGGATCAACTGTGGGTATAGAATTGGGTATATTGGATTGTACAATATTTTTTATTTTTATTTTTTATTTCTTTTTTTTTTAAGGTTGAACTGGATGGACTTGTGTCTTTTTTCAGCCTAGCTAACTATGTAACTATGTAACTATGTAATTGTATGTGGGGATTTTAATATGATCCTGAATGGGGAGCTGGACTCCTCCTCGGTGGCTCACAGGCAAAGGCAGACCTTAGGCTCTCTATGTCATAAAGAAAGACTCTATGATCCGTGGCAGTGCCTGAGGGCCTCCGAGAGGGAATACATTTTCTACTCCATGGTACATAATAGCTACTCAAGAATAGATTTTTTCCTTACAGACATGTATACTCTACAGCAAGTCAGATATGCTATTATCCGCAACATCACATGGTCGGACCATGCGCCGGTGACCAGTGATGTTGTGAATACGAACAAAATATCCCACAAACTACTGTGGCGCAATAACACTTTCCTCCTACCACACCCCAAGATCAGGAATGAGGTAGAAAGAAAACTCAAAGAATACTTCCAATTTAATGACAATGGAGAATGCTCTCCCTTGACAACGTGGTGTGCACATAAAGCGTTCGCCAGAGGTACCCTCATCCAAATGGCATCCAGAAAAAGGAAAAAAACTACACACCGCATATTGCAGCTCCATGAATCTATTGCCGACCTAGAAACCCAGCACAAAAACCCTGCTACCACTTCCACCCTAATACTAGATTGCCTTACTTCCTGCCATGAGGAACTGCGGCAGGAACTTAGGGCAGACTATGACACATTCTTTAAAGGCATGGAACTGTCCTTCTACTCACAAAACAACAAGGCAAGTAGACTCTTAGCTTCCCAACTCAAAAAAAGACAAGCACGTTCTAATCGTACCCATATCAACATCATCAAACCAACACCACTATGAATCCCTCTATAATCTGAACAAGGACCTGCACACCCACCAACCGACAGTAGATAGCCCTACACTTCAAAAACGGAACACTCCACCACTAGAGAGGTCGAATCCTTCATAAATTCCCTTCCCATGCATAAGTCACCTGGAGCGGATGTTTTTTCCGCCGAATATTACAAGGCATTCCTATCAATATTAGCTCCCAAACTAGTAGAAATTTTTAACAAGACAGCATCTATAGGCTCCTTCCCAAATGAAATGCTCCAGGCTGTAATAGTTACACTACCAAAGCCAGGTAAAGACCCCTCATGCCCCCAGAATTTTAGACCTATTTCCAGTGACAGCTGGTGCTCACAATTTTTTTGGGGGGGTGCAAACAAACTGAAAAATAATGAAACCCCTCCCCCCAATTGCAGCCAATTGTGCCCATCATATGCAGCCACTTGTGCCCATCAAATGCATCCATTGTGCCCATCAAATGAGGCAACATGCCCATCAAACGCAGACATTTGTGCACATCAAACGCAGCCATTGTGCCCATCAAACACATCCATTTTGCCCATCAAACGCAGCCACTTGCCCATCAAATGCAGCCACCTGTGCCCATCAAAAGCAGCCACTTGTGCCCAAACGCAGCCATTGTGCCCATCAAACGCAGCCATTGTGCCCATCAAACGCAGCCACTTGTGCCCATCAAACGCAGCCACTTGTGCCCAAATGCAGCCGTTTGTGCCAATCATATGCAGCCACCTGTGCCCATCATATGCAGCCACTTATGCCCATCATATGCAGCCACCTGTGCCCATTAAATGCAGCCACTTGTGCCCATCAAACACAACCACCTTTGCCCATCAAATGCAGCCACTTGTGCCCCTCAAACGCATCCATTGTGCCCATCAAATGCTGCCACTTGCCCATCAAATGCAGCCACCTGTGCCATCAAATGCAGCCACTTGTGCCCAAACACAGCCACCTGTGCCCATCAAATGCAGCCACTTGCCCATCAAATGCAGCCACCTGTGCCAATCAAATGCAGCCACTTGTGCCCATCAAATGCAGCCACAGGTGCCTATCAAATGCAGCCACTTGTGCCCCTCAAACACATCCAGTGTGCCCATCAAATGCAGCCACATGCCCATCAAATGCAGTCACTTGCCCATCAAATGCCACCACTTGTGCCCATCAAATGCAACTACTTGTGCCCATCAAATGCAGCCACTTGCCCATCAAATGCAGCCACGTGTGCCCCTCAAACGCATCCATTGTGCCCATCAAATGCAGCCACTTGCCCATCAAATGCAGCCACTTGTGCCCTTCAAACACAGCCACCTGTGCCCATCAAATGCAGCCACTTGCCCATCAAATGCAGCCACCTGTGCCCATCAAACACAGCCACCTGTTCCCATCAAATGCAGCCACTTGCCCATTAAATGCAGCCACCTGTGCCCATCAAATGCAGCCACTTGCCCATCAAATGCAGCCACCTGTGCCCATCAAATGCAGCCACCTGTACCCACCAAATGCAGCTACTTGCCCATCAAATGTAGCCACCTGTGCCCACCAAATGCAGCCACTTGACCATCAAACACAGCCACCTGTGCCCATCAAACGCAGCCACCCGTGTCCACCAAATGCAGCCACTTGCCCATCAAATGCAGCCACCTTTGCCCACCAAATGCAGCCACTTGCCCACCAAATGCAGCCACTGTACCCACTGACCCCTCCACTCACAGGGTTTGCGGCACTGGCTGCATCATCCCACCCCCCCACCCGAGGGGGGGTGCCAAAGCTGCAATCCGCTTGTGTGGGGGGATGCAGCTGACTCAGCTGAGGGGCCTCCGCTCCTGCGCGAGTCTCCTCGCTCCTCTTCCTAAGCACCAGGCATCCAATAGGGTGACCTGGCGGTTTGGCCAATTAGGTTTGATTGGCCGGGAGGAAGGTTAGTGTGAAAATAGCGAAAATGTATTCGCTATTGTAACATAATTGGGTGGGATCAGGGCGCACTCTCTGCGCCCTGAGCCCACTCTATTTTGAAGCCTATTAGAGCCTAAAAGGCACTAATCAGGTGGCTCTGGCTCTAATCAGGTGCTTCAAAATATACCACCCTCAGGAATCCATGCGTCCGACGTCCTGAAAGGGGTTGGGCGCATGGATGGGGGAGCCACTGCCTATTTCCCTGTTAAATTCTGATCTAAAAATATACGCTAAAATCTTAGCAAACCGATTAATGGAGGTCACCCCCTCTCTCATTGGCCTTCACCAAGTGGGCTTTGTAAAGGGCAGACAGGCACCAGATGGGACCAGGAGAATGATAAACCTTCTGAGCTATGCAGAGATCTCCCAGAGATCTAGCACTTTCCTGGCCCTGGACGCAGAAAAGGCCTTTGATAGGGTCCACTGGGGATACCTATCCAAAACCCTGCACACATTTGGCTTTTCTGGAATGATTTATTCTGCAATTATCAAACCCCACAGCCCATGTCTATACCTCCAGCCTACTCTCTGAACCCTTTGCTTTGTTCAATGGAACTCGCCAAGGCTGCCCCCTATCCCCAATTATTTTCTCACTCATTATAGAACCGCTAGCGTAGTATATTAGATCCAGTATAGTAATCCAGGGTATCAAAATAGGCCCAGAAAGCCATAAAATAGGATTGTTTGCTGACGACATCATCTTAACTTTGACCGACCCAGAACATTCTATCCCGTCAGTAAACTCCCTGCTAAATGAATTTATGAGGGTGTCTTACTATAAAGTCAATGCTCATAAATGCTTTGCCTTAGCACTTAATGTAACCAAGGAGGAGAAACTCAGGCTTGAAATGGCATTCCCGTGTAACAGGAACTCCCCCTCAATCACATACATTGGGGTGCAGCTGACCTCCCCCTCCTCTAACATATATGCATTTAATTACGCTCCATTGCTGAGTAAAATAGAAGAGGAACTAAGCCAGATCAGCGAATTGCACCTTACTTGAATGGGGAGTAGGGATGGGCCCGGTGTTTGATTCGAACCAATGTTTGAATCGAACATCGGGCGTTCCCCGTTCGGCGAGCCCAGAACTATTTAGGCCGCTCGCATCACATTCGTGTGATGCGAGCGGCCCGCAATGCATTGCGCCAGTCGCAGTGCAATGCTGGCTGATAATTGGCCAAGCATGCACTGTGACCCCGCATGCTTGGCCAATCACAGCGCCGGCAGCGAGGAGAGCCATAATTGGCTACAGGCCCTTATCCGAGCACGCAACCTGGCAGGCCGCCTGAACCGTACCAGGCCACATGCCCTCAACATTGGGAGGATGCTTTGGGGGTCTGAGACCCCTAAAGCACCTTGTCCCCATGTTGATGAGGACAAGGGCCTCTTCCCCACAACCCTGGCCGGTGGTTGTGGGGGTCTGCGGGCGGGGGGCTTATCGGAATCTGGAAGCCCCCTTTAACAAGGGGACCCCCAGATCCCGCCCCCCCCCCTGTGTGAAATGGTAAGGGGGTACAAAAGTACCCCTACCATTTCACCAAAAAAGTGTCAAAAATTGTAAAAATTACAGGAGACGGTCTTTGACAATTCCTTTATTAAAATCTTCTTTCTTCTTTCTTCTGGTCTTCCTTTCTTCATCCTTCGGTTTCTTCATCTTCTCCTTCCGGCATCTTCTTCCATCTTCTTCTTCCATCATCTTCTTCCTCCGATCCGCTTCTTCTTGCGCTGGTCTTCTCGTCCTTCTCGTCCGGCATCTTCTTCCATGGCATCGGCGTCGGTGTTAGTGTCTCTTCTTGGGCCACTCCTCGCAATGGGAGGTTCCCGCTGTGTGAGGCTTCGCTGCGTCTGACAGGTCATTTATAACGGAGGGCATCTGGTGACCCCGTCCCCTCTGACGCACGGGGACGTCATGGGGAATTCCCTATGAATCACCAGGTGCCCTCCGTTATAAAAGACCTGTCAG